>JAQFXM010000106.1:0-74163 GCA_034693345.1 Entomobrya multifasciata | reverse complement strand
TCGGACGCTTGTGCACCCTTTTTATGATAAAAAAACTACCTTCGAAATAATTACGCCGCACGGTTTTCACCCTAATTAATTATTCACTTCCACCCTATTTTTTATCTATTTCCCTCCTTATTATTTCAAACGTTATAGAATCCCTTTAAACTATATCTTTCATAGAGGCATAATTCTATAATTTTTTAATTATTGTTCAAATATGAACGCATAAAAAGTAGTCTATGAATAATATATGTCACATATGTATATTATTAATGGCGATTCCTATACAGTAAAACTACTTGCTAATTTTTTATAGATGGAAAAGGGGAGATTTAAAGGCCTTTTTTGTTAGTCGTTTACTCATACTTGTACAGCTTACCCATTCTCAAGTGATATGATTTTGTTACTCTAGATTGCGTAAATTTTGCTGGTACAAACGTATGACAAATCTAGTCTTCAGGTTCTAAGAATACTACGTTTGAAGAATGTATGAGAAGTACAAGGAACTTGGGTTAGTCTATGACACATTTTATGTGAATTTCAAAAGTTGTCACGAAGAACAAAAACTTTGGATTTATCAGGTAAAAGCACAACTTCTTGCATTGGCCCAGAAAATAAGGATCTTAATTTTTGTTGCATGCTTTGCATTGTCGCAACTCATTAAATTAAACCAACTTTCATACAAAGCTAGACATTAATCCATACTTTTCTGGAGTAACATATTTTTACAGTGTGTGACGATTCTGAACCAGACGGTTTCCCGGTTTGAAAATCAAAGTTACCGATCAAAACTTGCATGTTTTTACTCTACGGTATTAGTTTTGATATGGAGAACTTGTGTGTGACGATATTCGGGCCTTGTCAGTATCGAAACTACCTTAACATTTCTATGATTGCAATTCGATACAGTTTTTTCACCGTAGTTGTCGGTGTATAATTCTAAATTCAGCCTCACATCCAATTGTTATATCATCAACACAGCAAAAACTTACTTAAGCTTTGCTACCGCTACTGATTAGATAGATTCCCATTGCTTTAAAACTCACATCAATTATAAAAAAATGAGGAGTAAATAAATTACTTTTTAGGGTGCAGAACGTGCCGAAATATTATTCTGCAGGGAGTTTTTTTATGCTATTGTGGACGGTCAAAACGCAGAAAAAGGGTGCAAAAGAATCGTATGCCTAAAATATTGTCTTCCTCTGAGCAATGCAATAAGCCACACAGCTACACACATATTCCACAATGACAACTAATTCATGCGTAAAATAAAATGCTACTCTCTCGCAAAATAGCACTACTCACATTTTAAATATCACACCTGTTGCCCCCCTCTCCAAATGCAATTCACATTCAATTTAAGCATGAAATCCTCCAACTCCCATTCAAATTTAAAATCCAGTTGTAAATCATAAAAAAATCTACTTAACTAAAAAAGACACTTACTTACCCCAACCATGATGCAACTTCAATTTAATTGTAAATTCTCTTAGTTCCGTGACAGCTTTGAACTCTTTACACCTTTCAAATAAGTTTGCATTGTTTTTAAACTCTAAATTATTAATGCATTCAATTGAACAAACCCAATCAAAAAAATATGTTTTTATTTCACCCCAACCAATTTACCCTACAGCTATAAAAAATCACACATACATATTACAATAGTTAACTAATTTTCAATTACATTCAATCGTACAAAAATGTACATTCATCCATTTTATTCCTCACATCTTTAATTTTTATTTTGGTCTTGTGCACATCATCACCATCATCTCAATTCTTGCATAATAATCATACTCACTTAATGATCCTGATAAATAAAACGACTTTTACGTTTGTATTAATAGGCAAGCTATTTAGTAAACCTAATATGCTTGTGATTGTGCCAGTGCCATACTTGTACTTGTTACAACTTTACTGCAATAATCACCATCATCATCATCATCATCATCCATATCCATCCATCGCTGTTCTTACTTCTTGTTCTGTTTGTGATCCTTTTATATTCTCTCTCAACTTGATACTCACAATCACACAATCACACAACCAACTCTCTTCAAATTTCATAGCCAGGCACACAGAGTCACGAAGAAGAAGAATACATGATTATATCAACCACCTACCTTTTTCCCCATCTACCTACCTATCTTAATCTAACGTTACAATATGAGTGCATAATATATTATTATATGTAATGTACATATCGGCTTCATTATAATCATTCTTCTAACTCGACTCATCTGACTGAACTGAACTGATCACCACCGCTAGCCATAGTACCGTGGTCGTAATCGTCGTGATCGTCGCCGTGCCGTCCTTTCAGTTTAGTTGCAAGAGAGATCATCTCTGAGTTGAGTAGAGAGGCTCTCTGGTCTGGTCTGCTGTCGACCGCATTGCATTTTGGCTCTTTCGCTGTGTTCAAAATGAAAATGCCCTTAGAGAATTTGTAGAAGAACAGGTTGGTTAGTTGGATTTGATGTAATATGTAATTTTTTTTGGATTGGATTGTTAACGTTACTCTTTATACACAACTCTTGCTTGTTCAATTCAATTCAAGTCAAGTCAGTAAACATTTGCACGTTTATCTGAAAAGCATAGGTAGAAATATTTTAAGAGTGTGGGTCGGTAGGGTGGTTGGTTGGTTTGCTTGATTTTTCATTCTTCGTGTTGGACTGTGGACGGAGGGAGTCTTCTTGACTCACTCAACAGAGCTTACTGTGTTGCTAAATGTAATCATCATCATGATAATATAAGTGTTGTAGGATGTAATAATAAAAAGGATATGGATAATATGTAAGTGAGAGAGAGAGAGAGATGAAAAAATAAGTAGGTAAATTGTAGTCTCCTCCACAAAAACAAAAGAGTCCTTGATTGGTTTGGAAGGGTTATTTGAGTTTTGTTAGTGGTCTGGTGTTGGTGAGTGTGCGTGTGTGTGTGTGTCTGGTTATTTTTGTACTCATCTTTTCTCTAGTTTGCTATTTAAATAATTGAAATAGCTTATTTTATGAGAGAGCGATTTAAAAATTATATATGTACTAGTGAATTGTACTGAGTTACCTGGATTTCATGTGAACACCTGGATTGGATTATGTTAAAGGGCTAAAATCAAGGTGTGAGTTTTTTGTGTACTTAATTTTTGAAGATAAGTACAAAGTTTGTTTGATTAATTGATAGTTTGGATGCTTATGTACACAAAAAAGTGATAAATACAAGCGGAGCTTATCAATTTCCATAAGTTCCTTTTTTCCACGTGTACACGTGAGAAATAGGGAGAGTGCGTGGATCGTTGATTGGAGATTTGAGCATAAATTTTTGTCATTTTGACAAAAGAGGAGGATGACATGAAGGGGAAAAGTGGTGGATTGGTTTGGGCTACCACCGCACCATACACCACCGCTGCTTTGTTTGATGAGCGATGATGGAAAAAGAAAGCTATGCTGGAGGTAAGGATATTTTTTTGGAACAAATGTAGACAACAAAGCATACTTTGTTCATCGTAATCATTATCATCATCATCAAAATCAACCAACAGCTCAAGTCAGACTCTCAACGAAACCCACTTTTTGGGAAATTATTGTCAACTAGCTTGACATTACGGTTTTTTGGGGTATTATGATGACATTTCGTTGGTGTTGGTACACTTGGGGTACATAATAATGTTTTTTAAAAGGAAAATGTCAATTAAATTATGTCAGTGTGTTCTGATCTTTTAGAGAAGAAGTGAAAGTTCCGCAAAAAATATATATGCAGACAGTAAAAAAAGGAGTAAATATTTATAAGTTGTGAAATGCCACATGAAATTTGATTGATATGTAAGATAGACAGCATTTAAAAATGAAACTAGAGCAAACAATGAACTTTGATTCATGATAATGTAAACATTTATGCATTACTCGTGTGATATTTTTATATATGGCTATTACAAACATACCTACATTACATGTGTCTTGTCTTGTGGCATATGGCATCATGGCAATATGTGAAATGGCATGGCATTTTACCATGACATGACTTTTTCATCATTCATGAATAATTTCAACATGCCAATACATTCACTATTCACAAATTTCAAATCAGCCAATTGATTGGTTACATATTTTTTACAAGAAAAAAGAAGAGTGCATTGTTTTTTAAATATTGATTTGGCGATTGCGATACACACATCCTATCTCCCCACCCCCTACGATATCCTCCTCCATATTATTATTCTAATAAAGAATAAAGTTACGGTATTTTTTAAAATCGTGAGTGAACCTAATAAATTTGTCGAATTATTTGTCTGTGTGAGTGTGTGTGTTGCGTGGGTACGTCTACTTCCGTGGCCTGGCTTGGCTTCTGACTTGACTGAGCAAATTTGCATAGAACTGTCCGCGTCCTCGTCCCCATCACCATCAACCATAAAAAAATGTCAAAAAGGCTATACACGAAAACAATAACATTTTATCCATCCCATCTCGCTGCTCACTGCACACATCTCCCATTTAGGCATTATGATCATCAGAGAAAACACACATAAAAAATTGGGAACTTCCCACACTCACCATCACCAGACATCTAGAGACTTGATATTTTATCTTCATATAAAAACCATTTCACTTGATTTGCATGCAGCATTTGCTAATGTTGCATTATAACTTTGCAGACAAGAGGCCTATACACTATTATTATTATGCACACACACAATAAAAAAACTTACTTCCTTTTCATCTCATCATCTTTTACCACCACCACCGCATCTTCAATTTTCAAATGAATTCTCGGCCAGACCAGAGCGACCATTAAAACTGGTCATTTAACCACCATCCTCCATCTCCATGATACAAAGGTATTATACAGTTTTAATGCGTGAGATAAGCTAAATAACTTACTTGTTTGGCTACCATATTAAAAAATATAATATTCTTCTCTTGATTTGATGAAGCAAACCACACAATTCATCCATGAACATGATCAGATCATGTCATCATTTTTTTGATGTGACCCCACCACAAAAAAACTGTACACCTTTAAATTATAATGCATTCATTCATTCGTTTTTTAAACTCTTATTCATCTCATCTCTCTCGCTCTTTTGTAAAGCATGTGTGATATTTTTTGAGAGAGTGAATCCCACGCAAGTAATCATTTGAAGCAAAGGCAAAAAGGAAACAGGTCGCCGTCCAAAAAGACGAAGACGAGAGAGTTGAGTAAAAAGTTAAAGTTCAGAAGAGTCGGTAGAGCTCTGCATGATTTTTTTTTATCCTGTGCTTCTGCATTGCAGGAGGATGGAGGAGGAGGCAAACAAGACATTAGATATCTGCATGACTTTTTTTAGTTGAGATTTTTTCGAGAGATGATGAGGTTGAGTGTAGGAAGGCACCTTACAATATTCTGCCATGCATGCCAGTGACTTGACTTACTGCTGCATCTCTGTGTCTCTTTGACTTATTACGGAATTTTTAACATGATTTAAAAATTTGGGCTTTGTTTTGTTTTAAAACTGTGTCGTGTGGTGAAGTTGTCGTGATTTTTTTGCGGTACTATGACCAATTGTTGTGAAGGAAAGTCGAGATGGTGAGAAAAAATAACCAAGAATTTTAAGTAACTAATTTGATTTACAATATATGTGTTTGCGTGACAAGCTATAATAGTTAGCCATACTGTTCATTGTTGACTGTGAACGTGATTCCATTTATTTTTCCAACTAATCAATTTTTATTTTAGTAATAAAATGATTATGTTGGTAAAACAATAAATGATATTTGTTCACTTGACTTGTTTTGTCGTGTGTGAGTAGGCACATGAGGAAACAATACAAAATCATAGCAATTTTTTTAGCATGTCTTCTTGATATTCTCACTTAGGCCAAAAGTATGTAATTGTCTTGTCTTAACAATATCCCATGGCACTTTTGTGTGCATAATAAAAAATTCATGTACTCTCTCATCTTTTAAATTTATTTGTTTTTTAAATATTTAATTTTTGTTAAAAGTCAACTTAGTTTATTATTACCTATGCAAATAAAGATAGACATGTGTGCATTAGCTACAAAACCTACCAATTAACATAATATATTTTGGGTAGACACAGACTGACTTTTACTGCAAATGGCAAGATGGCAAGAAAAGTAAAGTAAGTAAGCCCATAACTTTTATCTTTGTCGCCCTGCGTCAATAATAGGCTTTATTACAACCCATCACACAAACAAACAAAGAATTCCTTTTCTCTTCCTTCTCCATCCATTCATCCATTCATTAATAATCATTAAAGCGACATTAGTATTATTATTATTACTCAAGTGCAAAATAAGTGAGACAGACAACATTATTGTTATTTCAAGATGATATGGTATGGCATCCTATGGCGTGTGTTGGAATGGCAATGGGTACATAATCTGCATATTGCATCGTAAGTTGTAAGACCGACCGACCGGACCACAAGTCATGAAATGAAAATATATTTTGTCTTGTCGTCTCGTCCATCGTCTTTGTTATAATATGCATGCTGTTTTTTCTGTGGTTTCTCTGGTCTCAGTCTCATCATCACTTGTCACACAAAGGCGAACCATTGTCATCTATAAAATAGCTTGTAAATAATTTGTAATTCAAAAGCACCCACAAACAAAACACTGCATCATTTTCATTTCTCATTTCATCTCTCTCGCCAGTGCAGTGTGTATCTTGTCATGTCCTCATGTCACGTATGTCTCGCCAGTACATTTTTATACTACACTTTATTACAGTGATTAAAATTCTCTTAAGTAAAGTAGGTTTACTACTTGCATTGTCACACAATCAGCGGCGCATCGGTCACAGAATATATTCTGTGAAATAAGATGATGTGGTGTGGTGTATGGTAGTTGTGGTCGTCATCATATTTCCATATAATTTACCGGTCGTATCATGTCATGGCGTCACATTTTTTTCATGATGGAAATTGGTTATCATAATAATATTAACAGTCCATTAAAATGTTGGCACATGTGCACTGCACTCTGAAAATTTGTTCACGTCTTCTTGTTTTAGAGTCACGAAAATTGGCTAAGCAACTACTTTTTTTAAAACAAACATCTTACCTGTAATCTGTAATAATAGTAATAAATGTATCTATAAATATTGAAATTTATTTTTTACTAATGTACCATTTTGATAAGAAACAAGAAAAAATTAAAAGGCCATATGACATGAAAACTGACAACTTTTCCTAAGAGCAGCATCAATCTTTCAACCATGCATGTAATGTTTACTTTGGTACACGTTCAGCGTTTAGATAAACAAATTATTTTTGTCTTAAGGCCGAAAAATTTGCTACTATATTTACTTGTATTTAAAGAAGTTAGCAAGTTATGAGCCTTGAAGCAAGAAAAAAATTTAAGGTGATAGGCTATAATTATCATTATCATCAAAGCCATTCCAAAAAATGTACTGTAATTTTTTTTCTACGATACAAATTTTCTAGATTTTTAGCTCAGAGGAATAATAAGTCAAACAGGAAGCATTGTTGTTCTGACTGATAAGCATTTAAAAAATAAAGTGCATTTTTATTATTCTTTGGTGTATTTTTTATGCATATCTAAATTATCTCTGAAATCTCGTTGGTAGCAAATTAGGTATGTAAACTTTTGTTTATTTTCTTTGTGAGTCAGAAATTTTGGGATGGATGTTGACATGATAATTGTTCATTTTTTCTGGAAGTACTTTTTTGGCTGAACTGCGAACTGAACAAACTTAAAACAAAAAAGTAGATAGCCTATGCGTGTACATCTTGTACAATTGTGCGTGTGACCAATTTAGGAAATAAAAATGTTCTCTGCTGCGTTGTCTGCCACTCATTTTGTGAAAGTGACGATGCGATGGATACTACGACCATTATAATTGATGTTCTCTGGCAAATTTTCTTTTGAGGTACTACATATCTAATTGTAAGTCAAGTGCAGTAAAAAAACTTGCAGTATGAAACGATTGTCAATGATTTTTAGCATCCTTGCTTGTTCCTAAATAGATAACTCATGTAAAAAGAATCTTTGTCTGATCAAGATTATGGATCAAGAGAACAAATAAATTTTGCTTCTGTTCTCAATTTCATGATGATGATAATAATTATATCCTTTTTTAAACATCACTTATATGAGTAACATGCATGCAAAGCTAGTTAAATGTATTATGTCAAGGTTTTACTTGGTCTGAGTCATGATTGTGCATAATTCTTTTATGGAAGATGATAATGATGTAAAAATGAGAGTATTAAATTTCAACAAGAAATTTTACCCCTTTTTAATTTTTTTTCATAGGATTTCCAACAACCGAAACCACACCGCCAGTGCCACGCCGCCTTCTTTCCTAAACCAGTTGGCTTGACAACACCTTAAAGGAAAAAAACAGTACAAAGGAAGAAAATCTTTAAGATTTTTTTTCTTTCAGAAGAAAACTTCGTCCCCAAAACAAAATATGCCCAGTATAGGAAGTGGTTTGAGTGTCCTCCACTATAGCCATAGTGGAGTGACAGGTGGTGGAGTTGGGGGTGGGGGGATTTACGATGACAATCGTTGCAGCTGCTGTCCCTATGGCTATCATATTGATGTCGACTTTGTTCCCTTCACGAGGAAAATGCTGTCCAGGGAAAGTGAGGTGGAGAGATTGCAAGCGCTGAAGGACAAGTGGAGATGTGAGCGTCAATCGATGGATAAGCTTTTGGGGGTTGTTGTCAAACAAAAATTAGCTATGAGACAGCAGGTAAGCCATATAAAAACATACCTGCGTTTTTATAAATTTTCCAATTATCGTTTTTAGGTACATAGACTAGCAAAGGTGTTAATTAGGTTGAGTTTGAGTATAAAGGAGCGAGGCCGCAGATAATAAAAAATGATTTAATTTTTTAAAGCTTTTGTAGAAAATGAGGTGTTATGTCATGTCAAGGAATTAATTAATGCTGATTCACGCTCTACAAAGCACCCACAAAAAAATAACCGTCAAACATGTACCGTGTAATATAACAAGAGAAGCGTAATTTTATGCACCAAAAAATAATGAATGTGATGGCAATTTGCCCAGAGAGAATTTTCTACTGAACTTTTTTTTGGTATATTGGGCTGTGGCTTTGTTGTAAAAATATTTTTTGGTAGTTTTATTTTATGAGTAATTTATGCTGCCGTTGTAGTGAAGAAAAGATAGATTTTTTTGGGATGATGTTACGGGAACAAAAATTAATATAGATTACGTTTTTCATGTAATATTATAGCTTTTAGCAACACAGCAACTGTTGTACTTTTTTTGGCAATTAGAGCTATTGTCTTATCATTGTCATGTGAGAGTTGTTAGTGGTGTGGTGGTGGTGGATGGAAAAAATAAAGGAGAGATATGTAATTTGTAAAGTGTAACAAACACAAAAAATTATTATCACAAAGAAAATTCATCTTGTGTAGGATTAGCTTGACTGACACTGACACACACGCGTGTTTTTTAGTGTTGTGGTGTTCTTTTCAAGAGTGTCGTTAGTCGTTATGCTGTTACACTTTTTTATTGAGTAACGGTAACAAATGTATTGAAACATAATATAGTTTCTTTCAAAGTCTGTGTTTAACTTCAATGAGAATTTGAAATGCATGTGAATATATTTTTTTAATATGAAGATCTGGCTTAATAAACTTATTATTTTAGGTCCTACTTTCTTACAACGTTAAAACTCTGTTTATTAAATGATAACTATGAAATATGCAATAATAATATACTTTTCAACGTTTTCTCTCTTCTCATCTTCACAATTATTAGTAGCAGCTTGTTAAGAAGCTCATCATCCACTTTATGCTCATGTTCATGAGGATCAAGTAATAATTTTTATTAAGCAAGTTATTATTCTGCTTTCTTCACAATTTCACTATAATATTTCCTAGTAAAGCTACTTCACTCTTCTACTCTCCTCTCCTATTTCACGTCTTGTCTTGTCCTCTTTTATTCTCTTGACTTTGTTTTCGTATTTGTCCTCCATCGCAAATCCACGAAAATGCCGGTAGTTCAAGAGCTCAACCATTCCATATCCCATATACCACGTTATTATCCAATTGCACTTGTTCTCATTCTATTTATACCTATACTACAAAATAATGCATGGATATACCACCCCAAAAAATAATAATATGCAATCTTTCCAATGAAATGCAACAGTTCTTTTTTTCTAAGGAACGCGACGATGACGATGAACGTGTGCTTGCAACTAAATCTGAAAAAGAAACTCTCACAAAAAAAACCATGAGCATTTCCTTTCAAGCTATTTTCTTTCTCAAACTTCTCTGATAAAAATAGAGAGAAAAATAACAAGTTTAACAAACAGCATCTCTCTCTCTCTCTATCATATACTTAATCTCATATTATCTTTTCAGAGTACAAGCAACTATAAGTGTAGGGGAGATGACATGACATATAAAAACCGTTTTTCAACTTAGCAAAACACGACAAAAAATAATCTCAAGCATTATTGCATTGCATTTTCATTATAATAATATGCCATGCCATTGCATACACCATAATAATTTTTACTCTCTGCTTTTCTGCCTTTCTGTACTATGCAATTATACTATTATTTCATCTTATCTTCCCTTTTCTTTCATTCATCTCATGCTCTTGAATACGTATTCTAAACCATGTGAATTTCAACTTAGGTGGATTGAATGTCATGTCATATTATCATCATGTGCTGTTATGTTACAAGTTAGACTAGCTTGTAGGAAGTTCATTAGGATATCACATTGCAGTTCTATTTTGTGCTTCTCTTCTAAAATAAGTAGTCATAGTAAATGCAATGCAGTATTAGAAGATAGCTTTGTTCCTTGCTATATTCAGTTAACATTATTGAAATAAATATTTGGATCATTTTTTTTTGTGTTTTGGTTTCCAGCAGCAGCAGCAGCAGCAGGAACGAGACGAGTTGGATGATAGTTGGTCTGCGAATAATAATAGGAGGACCAGAGAAGAGGAAACGAGTAGCTCTTGGTTATCCCAAGTAAGATCTGTGAGAGATATAGAGTATCATCGTCAACAGCGACGTCATTCCCCACACCATAGACATCCCGCCGACACCAGTATCACCACCGAGTACACTAGTTTTAGTAGTGGTTTTGGTAGCTATGGAGGTGATGGTGGTGAACAAGATGTGGATGCTGGCACGAGCCATGAGTCCATTCTCTTGGGAAATGGCTTGAGTGAGGCAGTCACCGATTTTGAGGAGGCTCTGTCAAGAACCAGGCCGGAAGCGAGAACCCTTTCCTACAGTATCCCTGATAGTCACAAGTTTCATACCTTTCCGAGGATTAAGGCGAGTAGTGGGACAAGTGGGGCGCATAGTCGGGAGAGTGCAAGTAGAGAGGCGCATGATACCTCTGCTATTGGATTGATGAGTGTTGTGGGAGGATTCTCGAGTAATCAGTATAACAAAGGGAGTACGACTTCAACAAGTGCTAGCACTGTGATTATGAAGGAGATTTCCACGTCGGCATCGTCCACAACAACAATGCCTGCGGTGGCGCAGGCAGCTCCGTCGTCACCTACGCCACCACCGAAAGATAGCAAAGTGAGTGAAACAAATGGGATATCAACAGGTCATCATCATGCAGACTCCATTTATAGTCATAGCTTTCAACCAAATGGATACAGAAAGGGGGGAGCAGATGGGGAAAGTGATAAGAGGTTGGAGTATTTGGAAGAGCAAGTTAAAATTATTCCAGAGTTGGAGGTAATGAGCATCAAAGATTAATGGTTTGGTGAAAATTGGTGGGAAGGGAATTAATTGGTTTTGTTTTGAATGACAGGTGAAACTAACGCTTCTAAAAGAAGAGAAGCGTCAGCTAATGAAACTGTTGGATAATGAGAAGCAAAAGAGTGCGAAATTGGAGGAGAAAGAGAGAGTGGCAGCGTCAGCCTCTGTGTTTGGTCGAGAAGAGAAAAAGGTGTCTCCTGTTGCCCCACCAAGACGAAAAACGAGAGATGCTGGAGTAGGTAGAACGGTGCTTACGAGAGATGTTGGCATCTCTCACACAATGCCACGCACAAGGTGAACATACTTACGATTAGTAAATTATTAAGTGCCAACGGCACTTTATAATTTTTAGTCGATAACCGGGTAAAATGGCGTCTGTCGGTACGTCTGTCTGTTCGCGCTCTAGCGTCCAAACGCCTCAACCGATTTCAATGAAAATTAGCATGATCATTCATATAGTGCGTCGGAAGAACCCTATTGATTTTGGGCCAAATCGGTGGACCCGGGTCAAAGTTAGGTCAAAGGTCAAAAAATTTCAACACAACATTATGGGCTCAAATTTGGTGGGTAGGTAGCCCTAGTATAGAAACATGGTTGTGCGAAGGGTCAGCTGACCTAACCCAACCCTTTCGTCCCCAGAGGGCTTTAAAGGTCAACTTTTTGACATTGCCCCCTGTCTAAACGCGTCAACCGATTTCAATGAAAATTGGTATAAACAATCATGTAGCAATAAGGACAACATCTAGTAATTTTGGGTCAAATCGGTTGACCCATGTCAAAGTTAGGTTACAGGTCAAAATTTTTAACATAACAGTATAGGTTCAAATTTAGTGGATAGATAGCCCTTGTTGAGAAACATACTTTGGTAGAGTTTCAATTGACCTGACTTAACCCTTTTGACCCCAGACGTCTTTAAAGGTCAACTTTTTAACATGGTCTTCTGTTTAAATGGCATTAAAGTTGCTCATTTGGTTTATTAACCGGTTAAATCGACTACTTTTTTTAAAACAGTAAACCACATTTTGGCACTTCGTTACACCGATTTATCGGTTTATTAGTGAATCAATTTCTTATTAGAATTAAAAATTAAAAGTTAACTTGCATTTGTTTTCGGAAAGGTCTGTGGGCGTGGGAGGCAACGTTGACTACCTATTAAGCTCCTCCGGAGTATTGGAGCGATCTTCCTCGTTAAGTCGCCCCGACTCCTGTTCCCCCACCGGTAGCATACCTTCCTCAACCACTGGAACGATACGAAGAAGAATCCGTAGTTTTGATGTAGGCGTTCAAGTTAAAGAGCACGAATTTAAAGACGCCAGCGACGTAACCATATTACAAATCGTAGAAAAAGTAGACTGTGGTGTGCAAACCCTTCCAATCAAATCACCTGACGAACCAGATCGAAGTTTGACGAAACCCAAAACCAAGCTATTAACCAAAAGTACAGGATCCCTAGCAAAACCTCGAATGGACAACATTGGATGTACCGCCAAGCCAACTTGTAAGGACATTGGTGTTGGCACCCCACCCGAAAAAAAGGTGAAGGACACCAAGTCTACTAGAACAGTTGGGGTATCCGCTCAGTTGCTAACTCCAGAATCCAGTCAATCCAGAGGTTCAAGTCCTGAGAAGCCCTCAATCCTCCGAAAATTGTCTAAATCTTTAGGGGTTAATACAGAACAGCCCAGATTAAAGACAACGGCGACGAATACCCTTCCTTCAAGTTTTATTTCTCCACAGGAGTCGTCATCCCCAAGGGCTCCCTTTGAGTCACCTTATATTTCAACAAGGTTAACAGTGCCGACCCCCAGTCCAACACCTGTCGACTCGGAGGGAGAAAGAGAACCCACACCAGTACCCAGGGAAAGGGAACCAGAAGATTATAAAAGTAGTCGAGAGCCATCCCTGGCTCGACATTCCGCATCCCCCACACCTCCTCCCCCACCTCCTAAACCATCCTCCCAAGAAACTCCTCCACCGCCACCTCCAGCTGTACCCCAAGTTGACAGTAAATCTTTATCCCGAATACCCCGTTTGGCGAGCTCCCCAACATCACCGAGATTACCTGGTAGACGCTTTGAATCTCCTGTGGATGAGGACCTGAGGAGCGGAAGGACCACGCCTGAAGAATCTCGAAGTAGCATGAGCCCAGTACCCCCTTCTCCACCACAGCAGCATGTACCCTTATCAGGAATTCCTTTGATGAGGAAACCAGTGTTCCAACGTTCAGATACCTTTACAAAGGAAATTCATTTTCCCATTGGTCGATATCCACCTTGTCAGCTTGAGCCTTTGGAGGAGGAGGACAAGGAGAGACCTTCAACATCTGGCAGCTTTGCTTCACTTCAGGAACCAAGAGAAAAGTACAGAAAAAAATCATTAGCTTAATTAAAACAATTATTTAGTAAAAATTCCTAATTTGTCACGCTAATTGGATTGGATTTGATTAGAGTTGTGCCAAGCAAAGAGATGCAAGGAGCATTGAAAGTGTTAAACGACGCCCTTCTCCGTGGCCGAACTACGCAACAAGTTACTTCAGCAATTAGCATTATTTTGCATGAATGGTTTAGAGTAAGCTAATTAAACTCTAAATTACACCATATCTTTTAAATTACCATATTTTTACATGGTTTGATGGTTTAATCCTTTTTTATTTTCTAGGTGGCTGGCACAAAAACAGCAAATCCACTTGATGTCGAAGACTATTTGGACTTTTTCGAGAGCTACTCACCCCAACTGCTTCGCTACATTGTCAACATGCCAGACGGAAATGTATAAACACAAATTAAACCGATACATCACATTTTTTCAACAAAAATTAGTTACAGAAATGCAGCATTAACTTTTTATTACATTTTTTTTCAGGGAAATACTGCAATGCACTATGCCGTATCACACGGCAACTTTGATGTAGTTTCCATTCTCCTTGACTCCAAAGTTTGCGATCCAAATAAAGCGAATAAAGCTGGCTACACCAGCGTCATGCTCGTTTCGCTCGCAAAAATCCTTACAGAAACGCACAGACAAGTGGTTCGTAGACTTTTTAGTTTGGGGGATGTGAATATCAAGGCGGCGCAAGTGAGTTCAAGATTACCAGTTAAGCGAGTTCAAAACACATGATTTTGGCTTAACTTATTTTTTAAAATGGGTAAAATGGATATTTAAACATTGAAAATATTTTTTACAGCATGGTCAAACGGCTCTCATGTTGGGAGCATCGCATGGTCGTTTAGACACAGTTAAATTGCTAATTGAAGCGGGAGCGGATGTCAATATTCAAGATGAGGATGGGAGTACGGCTCTGATGTGTGCCGCGGAACATGGACATGGCGACATAGTCAAATATCTTTTAGCACAGTCGGATTGTGATCCAAATGTTACTGATAATGTAATTCAAGTTACAAGTTAACTACCAATTCAAAAACAATACAACAACTAAAGAATAATTTACAATTTGTGCTGTTTTGTTTTGAAAAAAATAAATAGGATGGCAGTACAGCTTTAAGTGTAGCAATGGAAGCAGGTCACAAGGACATTGGAGTCATGTTGTATGCTCACATGCATTTTCTGAAAGGACCTCAATCCTCCCCCTCCGCTACATCCACCAGCCCCACATCTTTCCAAAAACAAATGATGAACCGAAGCAGTACTCCAAGTTCCCGAAATTCCCAATCCGAGTCGCCTTCCAGTTCCACCCAAACTTCACCTCTTGTAGCCAAGAAGCATAATCAGTCGTTATCTTAAACAGAATATTTGTTTTTACCAATTTTTAATATAATTCACACAATAATATAGACTACCGTCGAACCGAAATGAAAATAATAATTATAACGAGACAATATATATATCATGTATGCAAATATATTTGAGAGCAGTACACTTGACTTTTTAAATAGTTTATTTTTAACGACTGATAAATAATCTCAGGAATTTTATTTTTCTCTTCTTGCAATCCGTTTTACAAGATGCAGACCCCATAAATGTCGTGTCGTGCTATTTTTTACCTTACAAAGCTTATCAAGACAAGAAAAAAAATTAACTGAAAATTACTTACATAAAAATTGGTAACAATAATTAAGTATTATTTTTAGAGAAAAATGCCCTTTTTTGTGTACCAGACGACAAATAAATAATACGTTTAAAGGGTTTTTCTGATAATGTTGACAACTTAATAATAAGTAATTAAAAAGTTTTATTGTAACTAATTATCTAAGCCCTACTTATGACAAAAAATATACCAGGCATCGAAAATAACTGTACCTCACCAACGAACAAAACAGATGAACCGCCTAAAAAAATATTAGAATAACCTTTTTTGAAAAAAATAAAACATTCCAGCCAAACAAATGCTATTCAGAATTAATTTTTAAATTATAAAATATTTTCTAGTTTTTAGAGAATGACATGTCGCAGTCATAAATACACAATAAATTAAACTATCAACTTATCATATAACAAGATAACCCAATAACCAAAACCGAATTACACAAGCAATTATATTAATTATAATAAATGAAGAAGAAAATAATAAAATATATAATTGAGCCAACAACATTACAATTCTTTGATTCAATTAACCTTATTTCACGAGAGAGAAAAAACCCAACATTTTGAAAGATTATGGAAATTTTCCCTTCTTCTACTTTTTTGGACCCATTCTAATTTTTGCACCAACGAAACTAACAATCTTACAAGATAACTGTTGGAAGAAAAATTTTATGTGTAAAAATTACACCTGATTTACATTTTATCTAACTTACGACCAGTTAACCATTTTCCATAAAAATTATTTAAGTGTAACATTTAAGATAACTTATATTTAAGTTGATTAAATCTAAATTATTAACCAAAATAGTGAAACAAGAGAGCAATATGATGTACTTAAACAACCATTCTTGAAAAGTTAAGTTAACAGTTTACATCATTCTTAAATTTTAAACGTAATTAGTTGACTAGGGATAATGAAAAATTATCCAAGACTAATAAATGTGGCAACAAAGTATACATTTTCTTTTTTTAAAGCCTCAATGACAAAAAAGCTCGACTTTTCCATATAATTGTTACGAATTACATGGAATAAATATTTAAGCATTATTACCGTGGAATCACAACAATCATTAAAATTTAAATAACTTTACTGGCAACTTGGTATTTAAACTATTGGTATATGGTCACCGGTTTACAAGATCATTATTAAATTAAATATTCAATGACTATTTGGAAGCCTATTGAAAATTAAGTACATAATTTTCTACCCGAAAAAAGTACTATGTATTATGTATTATTGCCTGGCTAAATTTATTGCTAATTTTCTACTTTGTTAGTAATTTCTATTGTAAATATAAAAGTTTTAAAGTTAAATGAGAGGAATCATTATTCAAGTTTCATTTAAATTTGAATACTCTTCACAAGCTTTGTTTTTGTGCCCTTTTCCCATGTCCTTCCACAAAGAGACAGTAATTTATAACGACAAAAGTTGAATAGCTAACTATTTTAATTTTATTCTTAGCGTGTTAGCTTCTTTGCCAATCTTCTAATGTCATAGTGCGGGTCAAAAAGACCTTTCAGCATGTAAACCTGAAGAGCAGCAACGCCCACAGCAAAACCGAGAAAAACTGTTGACCAGAAATTAACCCTTTCAAAGTTATGCTCCGCAATACTCCGATCCCTTAACTCAACAATACGGTATTGTTCTTGGATAGCCTCTATTTCATTCATAGCTGTGCGAACACGGTCCATTCTCTCCTGTTTTAATCATTTAAAAACAAAAAAATGATTAGAATTTTCAAAAATATACCATTTAAAATAATTTCTCAAGTCAGTTTAACATAATATATGTATACCTTAATCTCATTCACTTGAACATCGTATGTGGCCTCCTCTGGATAATAAACGTTTTGAAACTCTTCCCAACTCGCCTCATCGGGATTCGTCGTGGTAATTGTAAATGCCACCTGTTTCCCAGTAAAATGACTATATGTGTTATCAAAGCATACTTTGTATTGGCCACCATCTGGAATGTTGATACTAAAAAAATGTATAAATAAATTAAATATATGTAAGATTACATTCTTTAAAAACGGTCAAATCAATTTTCAAACAGTATTTTTATGTATTTTATATACTCATGTCTGGAACTAGCTTTCCTAAACTCCGTAACAACAGGACGGCCTTGAGGATCGGTTAGCTGGAAGTTGACATCACTGTCCCCCATCCCCGTCCCAATCACAGAATACTCGACATACATCGTTTTGTTCCGTTCCATGTACTCAAAAAAGCAATCTTCACGACCAGCATACAAATGAAACATTAAATCTACCCCTTCCACTACCACCCCCACCCCACCATACTTTCCAATCATTACACTCCCAAGATCACAGAATAACCAGAGAACTGCCAATGATAATAATCTTGCCGACCTTGCCATTCTTCTGTCATAAATATATTTACAAACAAAAAATACAAATAATTAACCAAAATTACATTGCTTCCTCCGAAACAACCTTTCAATACACAAAAAATACTCACCCGTTTTCTCAATTTCACCATTCAGATCAATTAACAAAACTACCCTTTCAAATCTCCCCTCCACCTCCAACAAAATAACTAATTACACAACTTTAACGGCAAAACTTGCAAAAGTTAGCAACGCTCGGATTTTAATATACAATATAATTCAACACAGCTGTCGAGAATGCTGTCTGCAGAGTTCCAACTTTCCAACTTCCAACCATGCAATGTTAAACCGTCAAAAAAATCAAACTATCATCATTATAAACTACATTATTGGCTTTGTACGCAGCAATGCAATGATTGCTTTAAAGTTGAACTATTATTTAAGAGTATCCCATCTGACTTGAAGAGAGAGACTGTTGACTGTTGACTGTTGACTTGTACGTGTGAGATAATGTTTGGTTTTTTATGGAGAAAAAAGCATGTAGAAAAGTGATCCCAATCCCGGTTATTTTGGTGGGGATATCCATCCACCAAAGCCAATATACGTCCATCCATGCTTGCATGTTTTTTAACGTGGGTCTTTGCATGTGAAGATGGAATCGAATGTGTGTAGTGTGTCTGTGTGGGTGGATTGGATGAGGAATGTATGTGGATGATCAAAAATAGTATGTTACGAAGCAGTGCAATTGCAAAAACGTAAATGTACAAATTAAAAACTAACTCAATTTAACTTCCGTGACATTTTTCAAACTATATGTTATACAATTTTTATATAGGTTTTAGTTCATTTTTAAGAATTGTGTGTGTAAAATAATATCACAGATTTTTTTTAACTCGTCAACATTAAAAAGCTAAAATGGATGCTGTTGCGGACATTCGTAGTGATTGTTGCATTTTTTGTACAATACTTTCTTTTAAAATTGTCCAGAATATTAAGAGTTTACTTGTATTATTTGCTACTTTTTTGATACAATTGACTGCGAAACTTTAACAGTTGATCCAAACTAGTTTTACATTGAATTGCATAGAATCTCAGGTAACCCCAAAATGGCTCTCGTACTTACGGCTTCTCTTGGATTGCTATTTGCAATAATTAATAGTCATGCCACATCAAATAAGCCTATTTTTTAATTAATTTTTAGTGTTATCTAAGACTAACTTTCTATTAAAATGAAAATAGTATCTAATAAACAGAGTTAGTCGCATATTTTTATGGAATCGGATCATTTTCTTCTTTGTATCATGGACAATTATAATACTCTTGTATAGTGGAAGGGTAGTGTTATCTGATTGTTGGTCTTTGTACTTTAATGTAATTTTAATTAATGCTTTGTTATTTATTCAGTGCTACCTGAATTCAGTCTTTACAGTCTGGTTCTAAATGCATAACACTCTACAGTAGAATTTAATTAATATTAATTTTTACGAACATATCGTTTTCATGTATAGTATCTGAAGAATTACATCTGTCAAGTATTCCGGAATTGTACTGATACTAGTTGAACCCGTGCAAGCAAAGCTTGCATGCACATGCTAGGTCATATAAAAAGACGATGAAAGTTTTTCTAAATGCATGTTCTCGTAACTTTGGAATGATTCCCGTTAATTTGGGGTCATACCCCTCAATTCGGGGGCTATTTCTATTATTTCGTGACTTTAGAGTTGTTTTGGGACTATTTCCCGTTAATTCACGAATATTCACATTAATTTGAGGGTACGCCAAAAAATTGGGATTTATACTATACATGATACATACCCGATTTGGTGTTACACTTTACACGTAGGACCCAAGAATTTTTCATTCATGTCTTAAAATTACATAATAATGTCACAATTTACATGATTGATTATGCATTAATGAAAATACGTAAAATTACGTAATTGTGTACGGATTTACGTTTTGCGCGTTGTACTGCAAAGCAATGCAAAGTAATGAACTCCTGATTCAAGCATACGAACCGGAGAGACACATCGAGCTGAATTGTACATAGGTATTGATACTGATCTAACGAACAGGTTCTAACCATGATACATGTAGTACATTTACTCCAATAAGTTAAGTGTTAGGATGTTGCCTTACGTATGACATGCTTTTCTGTGCAAATATTATTATTCTTTTAAAATTTGCTACGCTATCAAATTTGAATTTAGCATATTAATTTATATTATATTTGAACTCATATTGTTAATTAAGATTTAAAGATATATTAAGATATGCAAAGGAACCAAAGTCATTTGATGAATTTTGATGCGAGGTCTCTCACCATATCACCACCTCTAACATTGCATAGATTATCGTAGTGCTATGTAAACAATTATGAAACATTTGAAGCATTATTAGAATTGAAAAAACGACAAAATTAATAGTTTCTCTTTGTGTTCACCTCTGTAAATATAAAAATTGTAGTTACAGTTCAATAAATGATTCAGTTTAAGATTGGGGTTCGGGGATAAACACCAACTAATAATATTGCTGCACCAGCAACCAACTTTGAAGATAGTAAAAGTGAAAATAATTTAACATCTTTCCAGCAACTTGAAGATAAAAAAAATGGAGTGTCTAGCTGATGTGAGCTGTCCATCTTCAGTATCACCAATATCAACATCATCATCAGACATGCATAGTCCAAGCAGTAGTGATGATCACTCCATCTCCTCTGAAGAAGCCAACATAATTCTGTGGAGGAAATTTGACGGACTGCCAGCGATTCCTGGAATGTTCAAAAATGTTGTTGCACTTTTCCGGGAGAGTTTTGGCGTTGAGACAGGGTCATCAGAGGTAGGTTATTCAAGTGGAATAGTAAATGGATGAAACTATTTACTTCATAACAATTTATTCAATCAAATTTCAAATTTTACTCATGTATATGTATATATTTTAATTTCAGGACAAAAAATATTGCTTGATTGAAGATTCTGTTAAAAAGGATGAGAAAATGGTGACGGTTGAAGTGTGCAAATACCTAGCAGACAATGGCGTGGAGAAGATTGAGGTTGCTTCCAATTTTGCCGAGTATGCCAAAGCTGTAGGAAAGGTAGGATACTTTTAACTTTATTTATTTTTTAATTTGAATGAATATGCAAATGTGTAATTATTTAATATTTAATTAAATAGGAGCTCCATATCAAGAAAGATGATTGGGGAGGTAGTTTAACAGTGAAGCAGAAACGCAGTCCAATCTCTGATTCGACTGATGTAACAGTCGTTCTTTTGTTGGAGTGCTGTGGTCGATGGCAACAAAAGTATATGTTCCAACTTGTTCGAGATTCCTATTATGCTTCAAGGTAAATCAAAAATGAATTTAAATTAGTCAATTATTTGTAATTCACATTCAACATAGCAGACTCTAATATATATGGCTTCATTTTAATTTTTTTCAGACTTGGAGTTGTAATAATTGGAACTAATAGCATTTTGAAGGACGAATTGGTGGATCCTGCTTGGAAAGAATATGTGGTTCATTTATGGAACCAAGATGCCATTAAGGACTATCTTCAGCTTTATTGCAATAAGCATAAAGTATCCAGAACGGACATTCGTACCGGTTATGATTTGCAGACAAAGTGTTATTCTGGAGGATGTGGACGAAAATGCGGGAGAATGAGGTGTGGACATGTGTGTCCTTACCTTTGTCATCCAACTGATGCTTATCATAAGGCTGTGGAATTCCGTTGTAAGCAAGTGTGCAAAAAGAGGTGCCCTTTTGGACACAAATGCAAAAGATTCTGTTGGGATCATTGTGGGATTTGCTTTGAAATTGTCAAGATAAATCCGTGTCAACATAGGAGGCAGGATACGTTGGTTTATTGTCATGAGGTAAAAACTTTATTTGATAATAGTTTAAAAGTTTAATTATTTTCACTTTGATAAGCTGATTAATAAATAAATGAACTGACTTTTCTTCCAGCAACTTTGCTTGACTCCAGTCAAGAAGACACTGAGATGTGGACATATTGCAGAAATTGGTTGCTCAGTGAGCAATGCCAGAAAAAAAGGAGCAATCAAAAACTACCAATGCCAGGAAATGGTTCAAGGTGTTTTTAAATGTGGCCACAAATTTATGTACAGATGTTCCAACGAAACGAAATATTTCAGATGTGGGATGTCTACTCTCAAAATATTCAAATGTGGACATGAAGCTATCCTTCCTTGCCAAGAGATGAGAACTGCAGTGGAATGTTGCGGGGAAATATGTCAAGTGAAATTGCAATGCGGCCATGAGTGTGGACGACCATGTCATTTAGAGGATCCGGACCATGACAAAGTAAAATGTCTCAAGTTATGCAAAGGACATTGTTCAAGAAATGCACATCCTTGTGCTGGTGGAAGAGAACATGGTTGCACTGAACCCTGTCCACCTTGCATGGAGGAGTACGAGTATGCATTGGAATGTGGACATTCTTACAAGACTCGCTGCTCGGATAAGGGATTTGATGAGAGTAATTTCGTTTGCAAAGGAAAATGCATGAGGAGCTATGCATTTTGTGGACATGAGTGCAAGAAAATGTGTGGAGAGGACTGTGGAATATGCACTGTAAGATAATATTTAATAGTTAAAACTGGAAGTAATTATAAATAAATACTTTAAAATTATTTAATTGTATGTTTTTCCAGGCTGTGATTGACAAGATTGCGCCAAATTGCCCTAGGAAGCATTTCAGCCGAGTGAAATGTCAGGAGGTGGTGCCATCGAAATGTGAATTTTGGGTGCCACCATCAATAACACCAGACTGTGGTCACGATATACTAGTGTGTTGTTATGAAGCGGATACACTAAGCAATATGGACCTTGCTGGACGTTGTGAGGCTTGGTGTCACTCAATATTGGATGGGAAGAATGAATGTGGTCACCCGTGTCAAGGAACTTGTAAGGATTGTTTCCAAGGTCGTTATCATATCCGGTGCGATGAGCCTTGTGGGAAAATTTTGATTTGTGGTCATACGTAAGTCATTAATATTTTTTAAATAAATTGTTAGAAAAACAGTATTTAGTAGAGTGTTGTTAAAATTTTTGATTTACAGTTGTACCAGTCCATGTGGAATGGTCTGCCCACCTTGTCGTTATGTCTGTATGAATTACTGTGAACATGGACAATGTGAGTATGAGTGTGGCGTGCCATGTGAAAGAAAATGCCAGGTAATTAAAAAGTGTCATTTTAAATTGTGCAATATTAACCGATATAAAAAGTTACTTCAATAATAATATGTTAACTTTTGTATTGTAGGAAGCATGCCCATACATGTGCGAGCACTCAAAATGTTCGAAACTCTGCTCAGAAGTTTGCAACAAAGAAATATGCTATGAAGCATGCAAGAAAATTTTGAATTGTGGTCATACTTGTGTTGGATTTTGTGGAGAGGAGTGTCCACCATACTGTCGAGTTTGCTCTCCAAAAGAATTGCTCAGAGGGATTTTTAATGGAAATACAGAAGTGGGAGCTAATGACAGGTAAATTTTAAAAACTGTGTAAAAAATAATTGATTATTTTATTTATTTATTTATTTTTATAAGCAATTTCTGGATTTTTAAACAGGTTCATCTACTTGAAGGAGTGTGGCCACTGCGTGGAGAGTGAAGCGATGGAAGGCTGGCTTCGTGTCAAATCAGATGAAGTCCTGCCAAAATTGTGTCCAGTTTGCCGTTCAAGAATAACTTGGATTCGTCGTTATTCCGAGATAATGAATGAAAACTTGGAGCATATTAATTCAGTACGGGTCAAGATATTTGGGAAGATTGATGACATTGAAGATGCCATACAACTGACAATTGACATGGTGGAAACCTTTGACAAGGCTTTTGTCTTTCCTGAATTTGTGGAATATATTATCAGTACGGCGGATGTACCAATATGGGAAGCTCCTAAATTGGAAGCTGGCTTGCAATCGGTAATTATTTTTCTTTTTTTAAATTGAAATATTCCTTTGTAATTTAATTTTATAACTAAGTATGGGGATTATTAAGAATCAATGTATTGATCCTTACTGAATTCACTAAGGAAGTCTGGCCGTCCGTCCGCGCTCTAATTCGAGAACCCTTTGACCTATTAACCTCAAATTTGATGTGTAGGTCACTCAGGTCAAAGGGCAAGGGTAGACCCCAAACATAAACCCAAATTGACCCCAGACATTACGTAATTGACTCGACACGTCTCAATTTACCTATAGAACAGAAAATCTCTACATTAATCCTTTTTTATATCATTACAATGATCTGGTTTATTTGTTGCAGATGTCTTTAGGCAAGGCTAACTTTCTCAAAATGATATGCCATGAGTGGATGAATGTCTCCCGAATCGTTTGGGAATACCATGAGAAGCTTCTACCTCGTCATTATGATGTATTCATTAAATACTGGCAGGAATACATGTACGACATGATTGCTGAGCGACCTTGGCCGTTACACCCGAATGAAATTGGGGCACTGGAAAAAGAAAGGGGACGGATGGAAGATGTACTCGCTTTGTACTCCAGAGTGGCAACAAATCAGTCGGAAGAGATTAAGCGTCTCAATGCAAGCACTGTGGGATCAAAACTGTTCCAAGATGCAGAAGAAATTCTTCAGTTATGCAAACCTTATTCGGATGGAATGAAAGCTAAATTCAATCAGCGTCTTTCTGTAAGTATATTATAGCAAAACATAGTATTTATATGAAGGGGTATCGCGAAACAAAAATTATTAATTTAATGATTTCTTGTTTTTATTTGCAGAAACTTGATGGCGTACTGCAGTGCACAATTCAGTTGAGTGAAACTGAAAGAGTGGAAATTGTTCGAGCGTTTGGGGACGCTTCCGGTCGATGGTTTAAATGTGAGAGGGGACACGTGTACGTGGTAACTGAATGTGGGGGAGCTATAGAAATTGGCAAGTGCAATGAGTGTGGAGGTTCAATTGGAGGGGAAGATCATATGCTTGTCCATCAAAATTATTTAGCCACGGAAATGGACGGAGCGGACCAGCCTTTATATCCAACTGTGCTGACTAGGAAATGACGATTTTTAAAATTTGCACAATTTACAGAATTTATGATTTTTTTTAAATGAATGGCCCTAGTTTTTAATGGAATGATGTACTCTTTGATGATAAAAATGACCAAGTTCAAAATGGTCATTTATTTTAATGCAATGAATTAATACGTAAATTGTAAATTGCTGAAAATTGTGGAGTTTAGAGAATAAAATTTAAAATAAATTTATTTTACAATCACACTCATCATTATCATTTTTAACAGTTCCTGGAATAAAAATTCCACTTAATACAATGGGTCATTAGTAAATTTTAGAGAACTGATATGAAAACTCAATTTTTTTCTGCAGCTGAAATTTGAAAAGCATATAAAAAGCACTAAAGAAGCTACTCGCCATTCTTTTAATTCAAGTTACTCGATGAGATTCTACTGGTACCATGGATGCAAGTAAACATCATATTTAAATATTTCATAAAATAAATTTTGGATTCTAAAAAATAGCCATTTGCTGATATAAAGGTTACTGATGACATTATCGGCTTTACCGGTTTCATTTCCAACTTTACAATACATTTTGTACCAAAACAAATAAATAAAATGAAAAATATTTATTCATTTGAAAACTATTTAACGATGCGCTATAAATCACGTCTGAAGTCTTGAGTTACGATTTGTTTTTTATACAACAAGCTAATATAATAATTTATGAGTAAAGATTAAGATTTATCATTATAATGATAAGAATTAACGATATTCACCTTGAAATTGGTAAGAAGTTATGTTATTGGACCAGTATCTCTAGTTATTTTTAGCAGATAGCAATAATAGCCATGCAATCATATCCCACCATCACCTTCATATGTTCAGCAGAATGGTCACTGTAGCTGTCACACAGCTAATCTAACCAAATATGAAGAGGTCCACTTAAAACCTTATTTTCAATGAATTTGATAAGTATATAAGCTTCTTTATTTTGTAATGACCTATGCCGTTCTAAAGTCAGTTGTGAAATAAATCACTGGAAAGGAGGCTATGACATTTGTATGAATGAGTAGCAATTAATTTCAGTGGTCAATTTTTCCAATGACTTCATAGTCTCCACTGACCGAGTAAGCTAAGATGCCAAAAACGTGCAGAGAACATACTTAAATGACAACATGTTATGCAATTGTATCACTGGACTTGGCCAAGAAAATGGGATTGTGGTCCTGATAATCATTTAAATGTGATAATAATGCAGTTACATAAGCCATAATGCCCAACTTCCGGTTTTCCACGTGTACAAACCTCAAAGACACTTGATTGGATGCAAAATGAGTCAGAAGACAAAGTAAATATAATAAAAACCTAACTTTATTATGGACAATTCTTCAGAAAATGAACTTAAAAAACAACTACAATGACAAAATTGAACAAGAGAAGAAAATTATCGCCATCATGTTTTACCGAGAAAATTTTGAGCATTTTCCAGAATAAAAATTCTATTCAATGCAATGTACGATAAGCCATTGTTACTTTCAAAAGGTATATAAGGCAGCCAACTAAGCAAGCCACTCTCCAGTCTTTTCACAAATTCAAGTTACTCGTTGATATTCTACTGGTACCATGGATGCAAGTATATCTATTTAACTACCATTTAAAAATTAAATTTTCAACTCAAAACAAAATAAGCTTTTGCCGATATATGGAAAATTACTGACATGATTTGTTCCAAAAGTTTTTATTTCAAACAGTTAACAATACATTCAACTAATCAAGTATTATAATTAATTCTTTGAAAACTAATATGAAATGTTTTAAATTGTCTCAACTTATCCCCAAAGTTTCGTTCTGATTTTACAACTAAAATAACGTTACAAACAACCAACTCTAAAAAAGCTATAGAAAAATAATGAGCTCACCTACCATGAATACTCAAAAATAATAATTTTACATAGTAAAATACTTCATTTATAGCGTCACTGGAAAGTTATCGTAATGAAATCCATCGCTGGCCCCCTCCGGATCCCACGGATACTCCATGAAATGCTGCTTTGCATTCGAAAGTGGTGCCGGAAGCCGTTCATCCTCAATTCCCCGTTTCTACAAAAAATAAATAAAGTTATCATACAAATAATTAAATGAATATAATTACTAATTTGTAAATTATTTATGTTCTCCCTCACATTGTACAACTTCGCCAACCAAAATCCGTAGGTGTACCCAATCAAACAAGTTTTAAGCCCAATTATCTTCACATCCTCACTCTCTCCCACAATTTGGCGCATTCTCTTGATAAACTCCCATTGATCTTTTTTCCCTTTACCACCACTTGCCTTGATCTTCTGGAAAAATGGGATTTCATCTCCTTCGCACAATCTCAAAAGATAAGACCATCCTCTCATCTTTCCTCCACTTTCCTTTGAAATGGAACCTTCAAACAAGTCGACTGACAGTTCTGGAGGCACATTTTCAGCGTATTTCACCAAACCTTGTAAAACCGCAGTGAGCTCTGGTCGGGGATCTACGTCTTCACAGAATAAGCTCACAGTTTCCTCGGTTTCCTTATTCATTAAAGTGAAGGCCGGCATCAAGAAATCGTTGACCATTACGTCCACAGTTAAATCTATAAAAAATCATGCATAAATTAATAAAATGAACAAATAAATAAGTTACTTTCCATTTCAATCAAATGTTTTCCTCTTTTTACCTTTCACTTCCGGTAGCGGTCTCTGCAACACGACCTCACTCAACTTGTAATCCTTCAAGCTACACTGGGCCATCTCCTCCTCGCTTATCTTCCCATCAGGATAAGAGATTGGATTTAATAGCCCCGCGGTTTCCAGCACATCTTGTCGTTGTTCCGCCTTCAACTCCTTCAATTCCTTCCAATATCGTTTCTCCAACCTATTGAACTGTCGTTTCTTCTTTGTATTCAGCTCCTTTTGGATTCGCTTTGATAATCCCATCCCTTCCCACCGTTGCTCGAATTCCTCTTGCTGAGCCTCCTGCAATATTTGCAAGGACCCCCCTGGAAATGGTTCAACATCTCTAAATTGGCTTCTTGAGGATGACCTTTTTCTCGTCGACGATTTTCGTCGTCTTCCCCTTGACCGACTACGACTACGACTTGCCATATTGTTTTTTTCGGACTTATTCCTTTTTTAACTTAATTGTTTCCTCAGAAAAAAACGAAATGCGACTCGCCTAGATAAATTGGTTGAATGACTAATTATATGAATCCAAATCCACATTAATTCCAGTCGGCTGGCATACCCATTTATTTTTCAGATAAACAGCGATCCTTGAATAGAAATGCATTCAAAAGATTGAAAATATTATAATGTTTGAGCTATTTATAAGCAATGTAGACTCGAGCAAGTAGCAATGCAAGCGAAGACAGTACATTACATAAATATGCATAAAAATTACAGAATTTACTGGTGCCACGTTAAGTTTTTTGAGGTTTACTATCATCTGAGATCTCAATACTTCACCAAAATGCTTGTGACGCCAAAACAGATATGTCTGCTACGCTAATTATCTTACAAAGTTGGTATGTCATCGATTTTTTTACCATTCAAGGTTCACTAAACGCATCAACCTCATCAAATTAAGTAATAATTGCTTCAAATGGGATAAAATTACGTAAAATAGTTAATTTAACTGTAATTCAATAAAATTACAAGAAAAAGCACTTCATTTTGAGGTATTTCCCCTCCCCCCGAGGTATTTTATAAGGTAACATGGTATGGTAACCAGGTTGTCAAGGTTGCTACTACGACCACCCCAACAACAAAAATAAACAAAACAAATAAATAAATATATTTTTTGAAAAATTTTCATAAAAAATATCAGTCTATTTGTTATTCCCATTTTGAAAAGTAATTATCAGTGAAATTATACAGTAAAGTTATTAAATAAGTGAAAGACAAGCTAATTATCCATCATCATCTGCAGTTTCCCAAACTTTCCTAAGAATGGAGCATTACGGGGCCAATTCCCCAGCCTCTTTTAATTACATGCGTCGACCAAGTCGATCCGCAGAACAGGATTGGCTGGATACAGTGGTGAAGCCAGAGGCTGCGAAACGACAGGCTTCACAACTCGAAGATCAACAATCCTTGGCACTGACCCAGACATATCCTGATCCTGGGACCACCATAATGACCAGCGTGGCTATCGATTCAGAAGAGGAGTCCTGTGTTCCCTTCCTTGCTAACGAGCTTACACCAATTTGTAATCGGAATCGAAACCGCAACCGCCCACGTCCCCGTGTCCAGGAGAGCTCCACTACGATCCCACGTACTCAGGAGAGCGCTACCCTTATCCCACATATCATCAAGACACATCAACAGACAGCGCAGTATAGAATGGAAGCCCTTCAAAGGGGAATGGATCTTGTAAGCGGAGTGGAGCCCAAACCTGATGCGATTTGTAAGGCGACGCCAGCTCCACCTGTGCTGGACTTTGATTCGCTGTATCAGAATTATGCCAACTTTTCGACTGTTGAGTTGAGTGGTGAGGATAGTGAGCGGGCGGAGGATGCCAAGCGGAAGAAGGAGGAAGAGGCGAAGCAACGGAAAAAGAAGAGATATCGAAGAGAGATTCTGGTGATCGTGGCATTCGTCGCGTTTGTGATTGTGTTTCTTTTGGTGACCTACTTTCTTGGCGGTTGGATGATAAAAGGGGAGGCCGATCAAGAGCTGAAGGAGTCAAAGATAAGGAGACAGATGGGAGCAGTTTCGTCGACGACCACACCGGCGACGTCGACCACCGCCGCGACGACAATCCACCCCACGACGACGACGGAGGGTCATCATTCAAGCAGTGTGGCAAGTCAAGAAAAGGGGACAATGGCTTGGATGAAAAAAGGGTTGGGAGGTGAAGAAGCTACCAAGAAGGCTGTGATGAAGAAGGTGACCTCAGCGACCACAGCTAAAGGGATCGTCACCCAAGTGCAAGAGCAGGGTGTAAAGATAAACACTGTCATTGATCTAGAAAAGATGGATATGGATAAGATGGAGGAGGATTCCAAGTTGGGTGGGAATGGGGGTCAGGACATAGGGGATATTTCGGAGGAAGTTATCAATTCCATGTATTATCCTGATGAATCAGATGAAGAGTTACCCACATATGTATAAGTACTGGGGAGGATAATAGATCAGTAATAATCATAGTTATACATAAGAATAAATAATCGTGTATCACGCCAACATTATGAAACTGTTTTAATATTTAAAATTATCAGTCTAAATTTAAAAAAAGATAATCAGTGTAATAATTTATATAGTACTAATTTAAAAAAAATACAAGCAAATAATAATGTTTACAATTTTATTGTGGTGATCTAAAAATGCAATAAAAATTGAAAAAGTTTTTGATAAAATGTATGCCGTTAATGTGTGATGTTAACTATTATGTAATTGTTAAGTTAAAATAGTTACTTAAGAGCAAAAGTCATCATTAATTTCCTTTATGTCGGCTCTAGTCATACCCACATACTGACCAAGTTGGCCGATTCCCCTTCTTCTTGGCACAATAGTTTCCTGTCCATTACTCGAAAAGAGTTTCCGGGGATAGTGCATCACACTTTGATAATCATACTTTGACTTTAAGGGTACATTATTTTTTTCAAATTGGCGTTCTCTTCCACGTTCTATATTTCCATAAAGAATTCGTACATAATCATCGCGATCAAAGCGGTTCTGTTCATGGGGGTAACCCACAGTGTGAAGCATTTCGTGAACGACAAGACCAAAATTTATTGGCCCTCCGCATGATCTGGGCAGGGACAATTCTTGAGCCCCTCTTCCTATCCGACCCTCCATTGAGTAGCATTCGTTGCCATTTTGTATCACGTAGACAAAGTCTTTCTGACCATTTCGAGGGAGAAATTTTATGCACGTGTACTTGGCAATGTACTGGGCGGCTTGTCGGAAAAGTTGTTGTAAATATGAAGCTACACAAAAAATGATAAGTAATGTAAAATCAGTAAAAAATTCTATCGCTGGATGTACTGATAAGAATCTTACGATATCCAGGTTCAAACTGGTAAGGAATTATGTTACCGGGCCAGCTTGCACGGGAATTTCTACCGGGTGCGCTTCGCAGAAGAGATGGAGCAATAGCCATGATGTCATTGCCCATCATCATCTTCATTTCTTCAGGAGGATCTGTGGTGACGGGCGTACATAGCACTGCAATCAGAAAATAAGATTTTAAAATGTCTTCAAAAATATCTGATTAGATAAGTCTCACTTTTTTCACATTACCTGTATGAAGATATGTGCCAATCAAGCCGAAAATGAAAAGGTACATTTGAAACTTCATTTTAAATAGATTTGGGCAAATATGTCAGCTTCTCTGTTTGGAAATGACTTGTAAAGTTATACAGTGACACCGACTTTTATATGACTGGTGGTCAGCAATTAATTTACAATGGTCACTTTTCCGATGGTCTTCATAAGGGAGCCAGTACGCTAAGATCACAATTAAATCTGATAATTGCTTATGAAATTGGGATTGTGGTATCGATTGAAAATCATTTAAATCAGATAAAAGATGCAGCTGTACAACATTCAGAGCGGAAGCCACAAGGCCACTTCCGGATTTTCACATGTAAAACCTCTCAAGCCAGATGCAATGCAATAAATGAGTTTAACCAAACAAAAGTGACAAATTAAACATCAAAAAATGAATTTTTATTACGAACAATTCATTCAAAAGTGAATTTTGAAAAACAAACATGATAAACTTGGACAAAATAAAAAATCAAACACGACTTTTTTAAACGAGAAGATTGAAAATTCCACAGAAATTACTTTGAAAGATTCCTGATCGCTATCCTGAAGATTTCGATTTGAGAAGAATGGACATCAGCTAGACATTCACGTTCACGTTCACGCTCACGCCACGCAAGTTCACCTCGACAATATGCAGAGCGTGCAAAACAGTCTCCCATTTTCTGACTTCAGCTAAACTCGTGCTTCGGTTGTGTAGTACGTTGACAACCTGGATCATTGAAACAATCATTTCGTGCAATGTAATGTTACGTTGCCGTGAATCCCGAAAATTCCCCTGTTCCACCACGACCTGGTGACCTTGGATAGCCGGTTGAGGTTCATTTCTCAATGATAACGGTTGAAGTGACAGTGACAAATCCATTGGATCCTCCCCAGTCCATTCAGGAGACAAGGAACCTGCACGAGCAACCGCCACCCCCACCACTTCCGCAAATCCTTCCTCTTCTTCAGCGCTCAACGGAGGTCCATCCACCTCTTGAACATGCTGGTAGGGTTGCAATTCCAACTGCTGCAAGTCTCCCGAAGATTTCTCCAACTGAGGCACCATCGCCATGCTCACATTGATATCCAAATTTTCCAGAGGTCCATACAAAGAATCGACTTGTTCTTCGTTTTTGGATACTGGAGGCGATTCCACTTTCATTGGTGGTTCCTTTTCCATTTCCGCTTGTTGTGGAGCAACAGGATACAGACCCAGAGCCTCCAAGAATGTCTCTTTCTCGCCACGGTGGCACTGTGTCACTGGAGCCACTTTAACGCAACACAAACAAGTTCGGTTCTCTTCAGGAAGAAGATCCTCTTTTTCGTACACCTTGCGAATGCGCTCAACCAACTAAAATTTTAAAAGCAAAAAACAAATAATTATGTACGTTTATATAATTATAGATAAAAAGTTAACTAATAAAAATATTTTTTACTTACTGGTTGGAAGCGAGGTGTACACAACCATGCCTCAATATCTCTTGTTGTAGGCTTGTCTCGGCGTCTCTTTTCACAAAAAAGTTGACTCATGATTTTGATCCAATCTGGACTCCCAACTTGAGCATAGTTATGGGGGTACTTCAAGGTCTTCGTTAGGAAAGCCTTCATAATTACGAGTCGTCGGCCAGTTAGCTCCTTAGCTTTGAAGGGCAGTTCTGCGGGCTCCACTTTGTTGGCTGCTTCGCCCCTTTTCTTCTTTTTAAGAACCACTGCATTCTCGGAAGGACCTTCCACAGCCGCCATTGGAGGTTCCTGTACCATCATTTTCCCCTGCGGTTCCTGTGCAATTTCCTCCTCCGGTTCCTGTAGAACCTGACGCTTGACAAGATTAAGTGCCTGCAAAGCTGCAGAAGAAGTGGATGGAGATGGAGCACAGCAACGACACGTTCGCATGCCAGGATGAAGGGCCTCCTGTTCTCGGTACTTTTGGCGAATCTGATCAGCCGTCTGCAATTCAAAAGAATATAACAAAATCAATTAAAATAGATGCATACAATAAAAAAATAATCAGTTAATTAATTGACAAAGTTACTTACCGGTTTAAAAAGAGGCGAACGCAACCAAGTCATGATATCCCTTTTTGTGGACCGGTTAGGCGGCTTCTCACTCAACAGCTCGGTCAGCATCTTCATCCATCTTGGACTCTCCAGCGGAAAATAGTTGTGCGGGAATTCCAGAGTTTCGGCGAGGAAAGTTGAAATAACTGCGCTTCTTTCCTGAGTTAACTCCTTCGCTTGGAATGGAACACGCACTCCGAGTCCGAAATTACTCTTGCTTTTCTTACCCATTTTTCTCTTCTTTTTTGACTAACGAGAATTCCACCGGCACAAGAGTTAAGTCAAGTCAGTCAAGTGATTTCTTTCGACTTGGAGGAAATAGAACTTTCGACTTTCGAATGATCAAGATACAAGATTACTAGGCAAGCAATCAGAGAGTGAGAGAGGAAGGTGCTGGAACGAATTCCAAACAATTAATGATTAGATTCCAAGTGGAAAAGCTCCTTTTATACTGATTTTGAAACAAGGGCCTTTGTTTTCCTCCAGAGTTGCCACCGGAAGTACCGAAAAACTGTTTCCCTTCAGTATTTTCTCAGATTCTTTTGTTCGCTGTTGAGAAAAATTGCTACATCAAAATTTGCATAATAAATATTTATAGATTTATATTCAAATCTCTGTGTTAAATAACGATTGTAATTTTTGAAATTGTAGTTTGCTTGCTTGGTACAAAGTTCGTTTTTTTGGGGCGAAGGTCACAAATGAAACCAGAAATTAAACTGCTTTCATCTAAAATTTAGTCAAGTCAAATATATTGATTCAGGAAAATTTTCTAATAAATTAATAACTTGGAACGTTTAGTGATGTCTTAATTATTTACCACTTCAACATCCAAAAAAAGTAAGGCTTTTTGTAAAAACTATTCAAATTATTCAAACAAAAAAGATCTTTGTACTGGCTCACTCTCAATATTTTAATTGAACTTTGTACTTTGCACTTTAATTGTATACATTTTCATTATTCTTAGAAATAATGTCGTTCAATAGGTTGACAAGTTCAATTGACTACTCATTTGACACTATTTTAACTTGCCCTACATATTTTTATTTGTGTTTGTTTGTGCGCATTGCATATTATTGCCCGATGAAAAGTACAAAGATGAATATGATAACTATGTCATGAAAATAAAGTTATCTACAAACTATTTTCTTTTTACCTACTTTTATTACAACAATTATACATTAACTTTTACATTTTATAAAGCATTTACATTTCCACATCATCATTCATCATGCAATCCAATCAATGCATTGTCCTACCTCAAAAATCTACTTCCAAACTTCCAATTAACTATCCATTTCATTAAATCTTCACACGATTCATTCAATTAACAATACATAACATTTAACCAACTAACTTTTAACTAACTTTACCAACCAGCTAACAATAAATGTTTATATCTTCCATCTCACTATCAGTTAATCAATATCATTAATTATTTTCTTCACACAAATTCAACGATTCATTAAACTAATTTTCGCATTCAAAGCAAAGTTTTACCATAAAAAAGCCTACAATTTGTACCTTGCCCATATCATCATCCTATCTCAAAGCTAATTCCTTTCACAACTCAAATTTCTATAATTTTAAAAATCTATCAAATCACTGATGACCAATCAAGTTTGCAATGATCCGTTCCTCAATCGGTTGATCCTCACAAAACGCCTGTCCAACATCGCCCCCACGATTCCCCTCACATGCAGATCTAAGTCGATCCTTCATAGAAAGCAGGGACACAATCCAAGTCTTTTCTTTCTAAAACCGAAAAAAATAAATATAAAGAACATAAAACATAAATAATTACTCATTAAACAAACTAAACAAAATTATTACATTTTAAATTGCATTTTATTTTGTCGCTCTCACCTGAAACTCCACCTGTTCAACAAACTTGACGAGCACCATCTTATTCTGCACCGCATCCAAAATCCTCTCAGTCACCAGCTTGTTCCACCTCGGCTCCTCCAAACTGTTGGTCAACAACGCCAGTTTCGCCCTTATCGCAAAAACAGGCTTAGCCCTCCACATTTCATGCAGATAAACAATATTAATTGAGCACACATCCGCGTAGTCCCCCAAATCCAGAAAGAGCACCCTGTACATTTTCCCCGCTTTCCCGTTAAAAGATTCCAAGATCCTCGCCCTCTTCCACTCTTTCATGGCTTTGTGGTAAACCACAACAATCGCACCGGTCACCAACTGTTCATCTCGAACATTCAGATGGAGCAATTTCTGACCGTTCCGAACTTTGTCAAAATACCAGCGCCTATTTTAAAACAATTTGCAATAAATTACTATACTAATTTTAACTAATATACAAGGGATTTTCAGGTAATTATCAATCATTATGTAGTTATGTTTCAACTTACCCCATTCCCCGAATGTAAGCATCAATAGCATGCGAGAAATAATGGGAGAAGATCAGATAAATGCTGTCCGTATTGGCCATCGTGTAGACGGCACAGTAGCGCTCATCCCCGGGGTCAATGGAATCCGACAAAGTTGGTAGAGTGACCTTCAGAGGGTCCAAGAAGCCCTTTGGTGGATAAGCCTTCCCCTCATCTTGCTCACAATCATCCTTGGAGTTTGATGTGTCTTCACAAAAAATCATGTAGCCGTTCTTCTCTGGAAGGTTATCAAAACTTTCCCAGGTCCAGGTTGATCCCTCACTTGATACGGAAGCTTCCACAGAAGAATAAGCGGATGATGAGGAGGAGGAGGAGGAGGATGAGGATGGTGACAATGATGACTCACTTCCGAATGCTCGGGGTCTCCCTGTAGCTCTGCCTCTTGCCCTGCCAATAGCTTTGCGTACATCTTGACCAAAGCCTTGATCTGGACCAGTGCCACTTTGTCCCCTTCCCCTGCCAAAGAGCATCGCTGCATGGTACTCAATTCCTCTGAATTCTTCCATTGCAAATCTTCAAGTTGTGGTGTCCGTGTCAATGGCGAATGTCAATGACAACGACTCGGTTTTAAATGTTGAAGCCAATTCCTTAAAAATAAATAAATTTCATGCAATTTAATCTTAATTTATATCTCCATATACGCACTTGCCTTTTCTTCACAAAAAATATAATTATAAAATACAATAATTCACCTGAATTTGAAACAAAAGTTAACTTAACTTTCAATTTATCAATTTAACTGTTTAATTGTGTTACGCAAATAGTTAAAAAGTTATGTTTCCCGTCAGTTTCCAAATTAAGATAACTTTGCAAAACTTGAACGTCCAAATCTCAGAACTCAAATGATTTCTACTCTTGCCACGTCCTCCTCTGAAACTGAAGTGAAGTCCACACTCCCACAAAATGACACACAGCCTGTCTACTTTCTAAAGCAAATCGTTATTGATCATTACAAAATTCATATCAGAGCATTTTTTATTTTCTAACTTTGCCTACAAATTACGTAATTATCCTTGAAAAGTGCATTTAAAATCTACAGCCATTAAAAAAGCCCTCTGCTCTGCCTTACTGGCAACTGGAGGAGGAGAAATTTCTACGTCGCACTTGCCCCATATCTTTTACAGACGTTTTACAAACGTGTTAGTGAATTACGTAAACTAGCGCCAAATTACAAAATAGTCATACGACTAGCTTTAATACAGAGAAATGCGATCTGTATTTGTGTTCCACGCACGACAATAAAGATAAATGCATTTCTTTTGTCTGTGAATCCTGTTCAATCGCATCGCGGCTGCGTCTCGATACAGTCGTTTCTTGGATTTAGGTCGTCGGTTTTGTTTTCCTTTTTGTGTTACAAAGCGAAACAATTTCCTCGTAATTGTCTACTTTTCATCGAAACACGAAGCAATTTTTTGAGAAAGAAATTGTTAACTGCTGTGTGGAAAAGTTAACTTTGGTTTTGAAAACTTGAAAAATTGAGAATGGATCAGGAGAAAGATAAGAAGGGTGGTGGTCGTGGTGGGGACGGTGGGGGTAGGAGGCCAGAGGGCCGAAAACGCACTCTACAGAGAACTGATGATGAAGATGAAGGGAGAAACTGCAGCGTTGCTTCTTTAAATTCCACGTTGCAGTCATCATTGTCATTGTCACCAAACCAGCAGCAGATGATGGAAGGGATGCTGAGTGAGCTGAACAGTACGTTGAAGCAATTGTGTGTTGGCCATGATGACAAACGGATTAGAACCGAAGTGAAGCGGCCGGTATGCATACAAATAATTTTAATTAAACAGTGAATATAATTACTAATTAACTTGTTTGTAATTATAATTGGGATTTATTTAATGGTATTGATATTAACAGGAAGTGAGAGTGAAGGAAGATAAGATGGAGGAGGGGACCATTGTGACCACCGGGACTGGGACCACAGTCAAAAATGGGGAAGAGAATGAGGTGTTGTTGAAGAGGCGGGCTATGAAAAGGATGAGAGCAAAACAAGTTGACAGAAAGAGATGTGAAGAGATTATGGCGACGGTGATAGGGACGGCTATGTCTGCAGGTGGAGCTTCTAACTGGACACCTGACCGTGACTTCAGAGGTGTGGGCTCATTCCGTCGTGGGCTAAGTCTAATGGTTGAGAATGACGTAAGTAGTTATGCTGGTGACGGTGGTGTTGGTCCAGCAACTGGATCCATTCCGATCCCCTCAACCTCGAAAGGAATAGGAAGCTCAGTCAAGGGAAATGGTTTTGAGCCGACGCCAATTTCAATTCCAAGAAAGGTGCCTGTTGTTGGTGACCTTGTTTACGCCATGTTTAAAAATTTGGAGCGCCCGTGGCTCCTCGCGACGGTTTTGGACGCTAATCGTAATGACCATACTAACCAGGTATTTTTTAATTGAATTTAAATGTAAATATTGTAAACATAATTATAAATTTAAATGGAATTTTAAAAAAACTGCTTCATTTGTACAGGTTGAGTACGCGATCCGATTTGAGGCAACAAACAAACGAGATCAGCCCACCGGAGGAGTTCTAATTCCGGGAGAAACTCGCCAAAAGATGCGTCAGGTGACCCTCAAAGAGCTCGCAGCTGCGCATTCTTGTCCCTATCAGCTTCCCTTGGGATCCCGAGTGATTGCCAGGCTAACCGATAAAGAAGATCACCCAAATCAAGCCCCCTTCTTCGCAGGAATCGTCGCTGAGCATTCAAAAGCTAAGGAAAGGCCAAAGCACTACCTTATCTTCTTCGACGTTGGAATTTCTCAGTATGTGCACGCCGACCACGTGAATTTGACTTTGAATAATGACAGGCTTGTCTGGAATGACGTACATCCCGACACCTATGACTTTATAAAAGAGTACATCATCAGATGTCCAAAATGGCCGTTGGTCTTGCTCCGCATTGGACAAATTGTGGCGACGGAATGGAATGGGATGTGGATCCCAGCTAGGATTCGAAGACTGGACGAGAGTCTGGCTTATGCGCAGTTTGAAAATGATGGGCAATGTGAGTGGATCTTCAGGGGCTCTAGTAGATTTCGCCCGGCACCCTTACGACTTTTGAGGGAAGAGCAAAGGAACATTAAAGGCGGAATTTTGAATCAAGAGGAAATGTCATCATGGTCTCCACCGTCAGTCAAGAGAATGAAGAAGGCAAAGGCATGTTCGAGCTACAATGGAAAGGACCATTACAAGCAGGTTCTCTTCTTCAGCGGATGGGGAGGCGGTCAAGTTGAGAATGATTTCATGATTGAGTTGGATGACCCCACCTTGTGCATTGAGTATCAGGGTCGATTGCGTAAAGTGGAGTTTCCGAAAAGTGATCCTGAGCAAAAACCATTTGTGGAGCATTACTGTGCATGGTTTTGTGTGGTGCCTTTTACGGAAAGCGAGAAATTCAGAAAATTAAGCCCTTTAATCATCCCACTCCATTTTGGATGGACTCGCCATAGAATTACGGAGCCGATGAGGCATGAGGTTTTTTATAGAGCACCTTGTGGAGTGAGGTTGAATGATGCGACGACATTGAACGACTTTTTAAAGTTGACTCTATGCGACTTCCCAATTGATTATTTTTCTTTTGACTACGATGTGGACTGTGAGAATGAATTTCAAGCAGCAAGGGTACTTCTAAAAGTGGAGGATATTTCTAATGGGACGGAGCTGAGGGCGATATCCTTGGTTAACAGTCTTGATTTGGAGGAGCCGGATACGTTTGAATATCTGAGCGAAAGCGAGTTTGGCCCGGTAGCGAAGGTGAAGGTCAATCAGGATCAAGATTTTCTGGTTTGTTGCGAGTGTGAAGATGGGGACTGTAGTGACCAGGATAAGTGCCCGTGTTGGCAGATGACTAAGCAGGGAGTGGAGTTTACCAAAATGAATGATGAGAATTATCCAACGCAGGGATATGAGACGAGGAAGCTGCGTGACAAGCTGTGCGGAGGCATTTATGAGTGTAACGACAGGTAAGTCTAGAAATAAATTGAATTTAAAGTTTGAATGATTTGAAAATATTTTAATTTTTTTTGGTTCGGTTTGTGATTTTTTGAAGATGCGCTTGCAAGAAGTCCTGTACTAATAGAGTGGTACAAAATGGATGTCAGTGGCCCCTTCAAGTGTTTAAGACGAGGGGAAAGGGCTGGGGAGTGCGAACTTTATTTGACATCCCAGTGGGCACTTTTGTTGGTTATTATCTTGGGGAGATCTTGGACAGTGACTATGCGGATGAGATGGGCAAGATTTGTGGGGACGAGTACTTTTTGCAATTGGACTACATTGAAATGGTGTCCAGTGCAAAGGCAGAATTTGTGGAGGATGTTGAAATGGAGGGGGCGGGAATGGAAGAGTCGATGGAGGAGGGTGATGATGCGGATGATGAGGATGACAGTATGGATGAGGGGGCCAGTAAGGATGCAGGGCGGCGAAAGGCGGAAAGGGATAAGGAAAGGAAGAAGTTGAAGGAGAGGAGGAACATGTACGGACCAAAGGAGGATGTGTACGTGGTTGATTCCAAGAGGAAGGGTGGTGTTACACGGTTTATGAATGTGAGTTACTTTTTTTTAAGTTATAAAATTTTAAGTATAGTAATAAGATAAGTTATTATTCGGTAATAATTTTTTTATCGTTTTTTTCAGCACTCGTGTAATCCAAACTTGTTTCCGCAGAATGTTTTTGTGAACATTCAAGACTTGAGGTTCCCTATGGTGGCCATGTTTACAAATATGCTGATTAAAGCGGGGAGCGAATTGACCTGGGATTATAATTACAGTGTTGGAGCTGTAGCTGGAATGGCGGTGCCATGTCAGTGTATGGCGTACAACTGTAAGGGGAGGTTGCTTTAAAAAAACAAATTATTATTAGTGGGATGAATTAACTCGTTGAGTTTATGAGATTGTACAGCTTTGTAAATTAATTGAAACTATAATAAGCGTATTAATGAAGCTTTGAACTGTATGTTATATGAAAGGATGAAAGTTGTATGAAAAAATTGTATGATTAGTTGAATATGAATTTATAAGCTGATGCTTTAAACCTTATGACTAAACTATGAATTGTAATGAGTATAATTGTTATAACCTTAAAATGTACAAAAAAATATTGTTTATTTTTTGTATTTTTCAATTAACTATCGTAAATAAATACATAAAATCGTAATATTAAGTGGAGTAAGTAGCACCTTAGTATCCATCATCAATTTATAATTATCAAAACATAAAAATATTTTTAGCACCATTTGAATGTTTTCTTTTAGGTAAATAGATAGCAAAAATTAAATTATTCAATTTGAACTGAACAATTATCATTTATATTTTCTTAGCCCTTTATTCCTTCGGTACTCGCTTGTCTCGTCTGCTTGGCAGCATACTTGCCATAGGTATCCAGCGCCTGGTACACGACATTTGTAATGTTGTCCAAATCCAATGCCCTTGCCCCACTCACAGCATCCTTCGACTTTTGAAGAATTCCTCCAAAGATATCAGTACCCAACACGAAACGGGAGATACCCACGCACAATCCAAAGGTAGCCATGATTGCAATGAAGCCCCAAACAACTGGTCCAATGTAAGCAGAGAAGAGATAGTCCATGCCAGCGGAAACGCCAAAGTAGGGATAAGACCAGCCACTTCCTTCGCGGTTGCTATTGTACACGTCACGGTTCCCATAGTTGGTACCTAATTAATTGACAAAAAAAAATAAGTGAAAATTAGTAAAACTGTTTATTTAGTTTTGTAAAAAAAAGCTTTCCATTTAAAGTTTCTTACCAGAGTAGGGTTGATGATGATAAGTAGATGAAGGCTGAAGACCAGTGGATTGGTAAGGATAATGATTGGTCACGGCTGGTTCGTTTGTATCGATTGGCACCTCGATGACCTGTCCACTAGGCTGCTGGTTTTGTTGGGGACGTTGACTGTTGAGAGTAACTGGTACTCCGGACTGTTGAAGCTGGCTTCCCCCAATGACAGGGGACTGCTGCTGACTTCCGGTTGATGGGAAACCAAGTACGTTGGCTACCAACACTGACAAAAGGACGAACTTTATGGAACCTTCCATTTTTACTTGACTTAAGGAATTTTTGTGAAGAAAAAAACTGAGTTGAATTTTTTTGAGAGTGAAAAAGTTGATGTGCTTCTCTGAAAAATGCTGAGTTGTTAATGAGTTGACTTAATGGTGAAACATCCGCTTTTTAAATAGTGGACCGAGGAAAAGGATTTTTTCTTCAGGTAAATGACAGGCTCCTTCTTTTTAAGTTTATTGACCGCAGGTCCTCAGGTACCTTAAAAGTACACCTGTGTTAAAATGCATAAAGCAATTTTACCAACAAAAAGTCCCACCTTTTTTGTGAGTGGAAAAACTTTCACCTTTTTTAATAGCTATTTTCTTGACACACCTGGACATGGACACGGGTATGAGCATGCATGCATTTTGCATATTTTACTGTCGTCGTTTTTGTCGTCTGGTTCAATAAACCCATATCCATTCTATGCACTTTGCTAAGCCGTACCCACAATAAAACAGTTTGGTTATGGGCCTCAAAAAGGGTCCACAGTCCATCTAATCAAGTGAGTAGTGAGTCGTCAGGCCTTTGAACTTTTAACAAAGCCGATATTTTTGGAAGAAAAAAAGGATTTTTTTGTGAATATGCTATGCATACTGCTTATGTATGTTTTAAAATTGATGCGTACTTTCCATAATAAAACTACCTGTTAAAGGTGAGAAAAAATTGGTTTAACGGTGGATATTTTTGGGTAAAATAATAGATTATAGGACATCAACCCCCGTCTTTCACGTGAAAAGGGACCGTTAACGGGTTTACATTCTTTCAAATGTTAAATGTACACATGTGTCTAAATATCATGCAGTATGGTGCATGGCAAAAAATTCAATATAAATCATATGAATGAAAATATTACAGAAGAATTTAATACTCCAGTTTTGAATTGGAATTTAAAAAAATAAGTACTTAATTTATTTACATCGAACAAAAATAAAATAACAAAATAAATATTCACTTTTTAAATAAGTTAATTTTTTAGCACGCAAAAATAGCACGCACGCACAAGCACCTTTAAATATTAACGAATTATGATGAATAAATAAGTTAACAGTCAATAAATAAATAAAAAAATAAAATTTAACAATCAAATGTGTACATTAAATTAAAAGAGGGTATCAATAGCATCCAAAATGAAAATCATTTTCCGGAAATGTAACAAATTATAAACTTGTTCATCCTCATCACTGTTGCCGTAGTCATAAAGATCTTGAAGAGATCTCTTTTTCCTGTAATCCCAATTAATTTTGCCGACCTTCTTCCGAAAGATGGCTGGAGCTTCCTTGCCATGAATTTTGATGAATTTAATATAAGGTCGTAAAATAAGTAAGAATGCGAGAGACATGATAACAAAACATCGAAATGTGAAGGAGTAGAAACGAAGCATGGGAACAATGGATGCACCACTGAACTGCGCCAATCCTGGATGGTCATCTCCTTCATGATGGGGATTTGGGATGGAGATAAGGGGATGACCTTCGATGAAACCTACGACCATTTTTCTAAAGAATCTTTGAACAAAAAAAAGTTTAAAATTAATTAATTAAACGTAATTATTATAAAATGTATAAATTCAACATATTTTAGGGTTAACCTTCAAAAATTCTTAAAAATCGGTAAATTTCGTGTTGAAACTGTTCATCGAACAGAGGTCCTTGTAAAAAATCCTGTCCAATGGAAAGACTTCTTCTTTGATTATGGTAAACAGGGAGGAACATGGAGGGCAATTGGAGGAAAGTTATAAGGACATTCCCAGCAATTAAAATTGTTATCAAGCCCACCATAAAGTAGAGTTCTCGAATGGCTATGTAACTTCCAATGTAGGAGCTTCACCCGAGAATATAAGAAAAAAATACACAGAACATTTCAAAGCAAATTATCAAAATACCCCAAGAATAGATTATCTCGCAAAAAAACTTACTAAATTCCTGTAAATTTTGCAACGGAAGCAAGCTGATGTATCTCAGGTGCTTGACCACCCCCAAAATTGAAAAGGAATCCAAAAAAGACAAAAAGGAAAACGTGCCGCTTCATCTCATCGCTTTTCAAAATAACTTGATAGTCTGCCTAAATATGTTACATTATTTTAACCTAATTCAAATAGCACACAAACATACACTCACAAAAAACCACAACTTAATTAACTAACTTGTCACTTACACAACTAATTACCAAAAAACACTGTCGAAAAGGTTATTTTTAATCTAATTGTAACTGTTTTCACTACTGCACCAAAATAATCATCAAAATCACTTAAATTATTTTTTCAATCCTTTGATCTCATTTTGAAATGTTTCAATGGCATCCAAAATCACACTCATGTTATCCACCATGCGACTCAGCTCATCTTCCGCTTTCCTCTCAAAAATGCTGATAAGCCTGTTGCTGTGGTCACTACTCTCACTATACTTATTTCCCAAACTCCTCCTCCTCCTCCTTCGTTTATTTGGAGCAAAAATCCCGTAAAAGATTGGCGAAGTGATACTCGTAAAAAACAAGTCAATAAAGAGCAGCACAACGACAATGTAGGCTAAAAAGCCCATCCCGTAAAAAACCGCCTCCAATCCAAACTTGTTGTCAATGCCTGTGCTAAACAAATTAAAATTATAACCCTGTAATTAAAATCTTTTAGCTAATTAAGAAAACATGTAAATATAATACTGTGTACAAATTTAACTGACCTGATTCCCTCAAAAACTAAATGTGTATCTCCGGGATCATATCGATCCATTTTTTTGGTTTTTAAAAGATTTTAAATTTCCGATGAAAGAAAAACAAAATTCAGAAACTTTCTTCTGAAAGTTGTGTGGTCACTTGGCTTAACAATCAAAGTAACAATAGGGAAGGCTTCACTATCTGGACTACATTTATAAAGGACCTTGAAACTCCAAATGAAATGGATTTATATATAAACATGATCATCTCTTTAAATCCACAGCATCCTCAACAGATCCGCAAATACCGTTACATAAGTTGAAAGGGAAGAAGATGAACAAGAACCCGTTTTATCTTGTGACCAATTTATTGGATGAAAAATATATAGGCCAAATATCGCAAGTAAGTAGGTATGGTGCAAGGTGCATGCATAGAAATGTAAGAAAGGGTTAAAGGCATTATAATATATATGATTACTATAAAAATAATAAGGATGATAAATATTTGAGGCCTTTAATAATTTTGGTGTATTTTTTTCTCCCAAAACACAAATTTCATTTATTTATATCAACCCATCATCTTCACATAAATATAAAATCAAAAATATAATTATTCTTAACATTTTTTTTCAAAGAAAAAAAGGATTAGACGATTTAACAAATAAAAAAATATAAATTGAATGCGAACAGCAAATCTATCTTAAAAATTAGTAGGACCAATAATTGCTAGAGAACTATAATATGTAATTATTCAACTTTCTTTTGCGACAACTCGTTGTACTTATCAAGAGCATCGAACACAGCAGTGGTGATATCAGCCAAGGTGTCAAAGTCAACATTAATGTTGGATGGCATGAAGCTCCTGGCAGCCTCCTTCACGATAGCATAGTCACCAAATCCACAAAGCCAAGCCAAGAGACCCAGGATCACAACAGCAATAACGATAAAGACAATTACTCCAGTGACGACCACAACAACTCCTTCAGCTCCCCATGGCATGAGACCGTACCAACTGTTTGGAACCTTTTAAAAGAACAAAAAGGGTTAAGAAAAAGGGTTAAAAAGGTGAACACTTTTTTTGTCTCAAATCACTTTGTTTTCATTTTATTCATTTTTACCAAGTATCCTTCAAATCCAGTTTGGATAGAGAATCCAGGATCAGGAAATCCTTGCATGCCATATGGCGGGGGGTAAGCTCCAGGTGCTCCAGGCATTGGCATTCCAGGTGCTGGTGGGGCTCCCGGTGGAGCACCATAAGGCGCCATAGCAGTGTCATAGGGAGATCCATAGCCACCACCGTACATGGGATTTCCAGACATTTCCCTTTTTTCAACTGTTGCTCCAGCAACCAATCCAAGGCACAGGGCGAGGGCGATCAAGTGTTTGCGAACCATTTTGAATTATTTTTGTATTATTTTTGAACAAGCACTCTAAACACTTTTCAAACTTTGTTGAAATTTTTATTTTTGTAAGAATAACTGTAGAACTGATTTGTATCGGAAAACTAGGTAGAATTAACGGAAGAAGGAGTAAAGTGGAAAAAAGAATCCGATAATTTGTATTTATTTTTGGACAAGATGTATCAAGCTTCAAATTTTCAGATTGAATGAGTACTGATGAGAGGCCTGATCTCAGTTTATATACCACTTCTTCAAAAGTTTTGTTTAGTAAGTGGCTTGGCAAGAGTAGAAAGTGAGATTTACAAATTTTCTAAAAATAATTAGCAGGATGGAATACGGAGGATGATGAAAAATGAAAGCATTTTAGTATTAAGCGAAAGCATACCAAATTTTAAGCTGGAGATACAGCCATCTATCCAAGCCATTCTTCAAAAAAATTACATTGTAAGGTTATCTGGGCGCAGGTACTCCGGTCATTTATTTCCTGTGTCTGTTTTACAAGGAGCAATTTAGGTTAGATGTATGGCAAGGTGCAGCGTAACAATCTTGAAAAGCGCAGTAGGTTAGTAGGCACATTTGATCATGATCATCATGATGATGATGATGATCAAAAAGGCCGTGAAAAATCAGGACAATGCTGAAAAGCAGGAGAGAGTTCAATTCTTCAAATAAATGATGCCATTTACACCATAATTGAGACAATATCATTAGGATATCATGTCATATCACCTTTTGGTTACCAAAAATAGTAACGGGCCACTTGCTCCATGCTACAATTTCTAAATTTACACATTCAAGTAAAGTGACTTGACTTTGTTCAAGTGAGTGGGCCCTTTGCCGAGGTTTTTTTTCTTTGAGGAATGTAGGGCAGAAAGGAATTTATTATTTTTGGTGATCCTCACGATCATGATGGGAGAAGATGAGAAAAAGGTGAAAAGATGTTCTGAAGAAGAAAAAGTGATTCATGAGAGATGACCTATATTACAGACTTTACCTGAGACTTGAGACTCTTGAGAGTATAATGATAGGTGTATTTACAGCACCTTGCTCATTGTTTACTTTATAATGATGGTTGATGGTGATGATGAAAAGGGTTTGACCTTAATTCTTACACAAGAAAGTAAGGTGGAATTGCATACCTCTGGCATATAATTAACTGGCCTACATTCTTTCCAGAAGACCGGTCCAGTCCAGTCAAAAGACTTAAATAGCATTTTATGCAACTACAACTATTTATGTACACTTGAGTAACAAAAGGTGACAAAATGACGCGAAAAATAAAACCAGTTTTGGGAAACAAAGCGAAAAAGCTTTCGTTTTCATTCAAACTCAAAGGATCACTATCAACGAGCCACACAGGTAAAGGTACACAGGGTACAGCTTTACATTTACATATACAATTGGCTTACTTTCACTTTAGCAAGAACGGTTATTATGAAATTCCAAGAATAAAATTGGATTCTTTGGGATAATGACTGATGATGATGATGATATAATGTTTAGGCATCTTGTTTCGTTCCATTCATTCAAATAAAGGAAAATATTTGAGGCGTCTTTCAAAAGGATAATGGTTTATTCTTCAAGTTTGACTTTAGAAAAAAATAGTCTTGATAGTTTATTTGGAAATGTTTAGCTGACCACTCGTGAGTCGCGAGGTGACCACTGGTCACTTGTTAACCATGACTATTGCTAAATAGACAAAAAAAATTTTTTTGGGTTCTTGTCTCGTGGAAATTAACAAGTAGATATATAAGCATTGTCATTAGTCAATTCAGTACTCAGGTGTATGCGAGTGTACATTAAATTCGTCTAGACGAATAAACTTTTAACTTGTATTTAAATTAATAACACTAAAGTTAACTATAATTACAATTTAAAAAATTAAATGAATAGCTCTATATTTAAAATTATGATGATAAGACTCTGCTCCTCCTATTCTCTCTTTTCTTTCTTATCGCATATCATCCATCCATCCATTCATCCATCCATCCAGTATTTGTGACATGACATAACATAAAAATAAACAGTTTTAAACCGGTTGACTGACTGAAAGACCCACAAAATCAGAAAGGCTATCATCCTACTTCCGTCCTTTCAATTGAACTACAAACCTTTAAACCCTTCAATCTTCTCCATCTTCTCTATCATCTTATTATTATGCCTGTATAAATATCTGTGTGCCTTCAAGTCCCCTCTTCATTACAAACTTACAAGAAGGTGAAGGCCACAACTCTCTCTCCACTTTACTTACTTTTTCCAATTAAGTATTACAATTAAATATTTCAAAATGACTAATTATCCAAAATTACTTAGTCTAGTACCAGTTACCATACTTGTATCATTGCTAAGCCCCTCCCTTTTCAATTTTGTTGACTGTATTGAAGCAGAAGGGAAAGCAATCTACTCCTCATCTCCCACCCACAATCCCATCTCCACTTACTTCAAAGAACAGAAAAATAAACTACGCCCCTATTTCGCCACCCGACCAGGGGGTGGTGGTGGTCTTGACCTCTCCGACCTTTACCCCGAGGAGCTCACAGTTCACGATGACACCCAATCAGCATCTCACTCAGGCTATTACGATGGTGGCGGCAGCGATAGAGATGCTGGTATCCCAGCTCCAGCTCCCTCGCCCTATCGTCCACCTGACCTCTTAACAACCTACCCCAACCCAGTTCAGGAAGACCATCACACCAACTACCTGAATCTCAATCCATCTTGGGACATGAGCGGTGCCTCATCTTCTCCAGATGGTCATGCAGAGTCTTCAAATGCCATGTACTCTGTTGTGGACCCCCATGGTTATCCCACTGGTTCCTCCCCATTGTCTTCACCATATTCCTCGGGTAACCCAGGTGGTTACTTTAATGGAGGTCCTCCTCCATCCTTTCATGGTCCTGGATTACCAGGAGGGTCATCAGGTTCCGGGGGATACTACGGTGGGGGCGGTGGTCACCATGATAACTCGATCTACTCCCAGCCCCCTTCCCAGCAAGGTTACTATGGAAACTCTGGAGGCGGTGGCTCCCCTCCAGTCTCCTCCTCTCCTCATCACCATCACCCTCCTCCTGCAAACAACGGAGATAAATCGAATGATAACCTTGCAGCATCCAGTAATCATGTGGACGCACCCACTGACACCTATACTTATCCGTCCCCAGGGGGAGCTGGTGCAGGATCAAATGGAATGGAATATCAATCAGGAATGATTATGGACGATGAGCTCATAGACATGGAAGACCATAATCCTCAAATAGCCCCACCAGATTATAGTCCATACGACTACCAATCACCTTTCGATGGAGGAGAAAACGGCGAATCTGACCTTTTTGCGGCACCTGGAGATGATGCAGCAGGAGCACCTGCTGCTGGAGGGGGAGGAGCAGGTTCCTCAGATACAGCAGCTCAAACGACAAACGACGCCGCCCCAGCTCAACCTCCCCCAGAAAATCCATTAAACTTTTTAAACCTTGTGGGCACAGATTTCCAGCCTGGTCGTCTTGTAAATATCTTTTTTGGATTGTTTATCATGTTGTTTATGATTATCTTTCATGGGTATGCGCTCTGGGTTTTGGGGATAGCTTATCTGCCAGGTACAAGGAGTTTTGGGGGGAGTAGTCAATGGGACACGAATTGGGACAAAGTGAATGAAGCTTGTGAGCTGGTGCTGGATGCGCTCGAGTATTGGGAAAATAAGTTGGAGGAGAAGTAGAAAAAGCGAAAGTATTTATTTTAATTTATTTAATTTATTCAATGTAAATAAAAAATATTCAAATTATAATATTTTCCATAAAAAACTCTACAAGTCTCATCTCATCTTTTTGTCATCTGCATCCAAAATCACATCTCTCTAAAAAGCATAAAGTAGCATACCTTCACATGTCACAAAATATTTTAAAGCTCTGCTAAGGTCCATTGCACCTGAAAAAAGACATTTTTACCATTCATTTGTCATACAGCTTTGTATTTTATATTGACGTTGACGGAATAGCTGGAAAAAATACTACGAAAGCTTATCAGAGAGTGTGTGGTCGGTACCTTCGATGTATTCCTTTTTAAGTTCACTTACTTTTTTGGCATCCATATTTTCTTTTTTTCAAGTCGGTTCACTCAACTATTATTTTTTTACAAGGCACCAAAAATAACAGCAATAAAATATAGTTCACCTGTTTTAATTACAATTTAAGTTAATTAAGAATACACAATGAAGGGTGTAGTAACATTAGGCGTTTTTGCCCTCTTCTACCTTCTAATTATCATCCTTTTCAATGGTAAAAGCCCTACAACACTTAACTTAACTTTAAAGTTGCTAATTAATTTTAATACAGCTGTAATTACTAGTTAAATAATTAATTGTGTGTGTATATATTTTTAAATAGTGGTGGCGGTGTCGGGTGAGCCCCGAATAGCTCCTTATTCACCCGGAGAAAAAGGTGAGGAGCATCATGACCGTCGAAGAGCAGCACCTTCCCCCGCCGATCCCTCCTCCACCCCCGCTGGATCTCCCCCATTGGACCCCAGTCCTCTCGCCGACTTTTTCCAAATCTCGGATCCCCAAGTAAGGGCTGCAATGAATGCTGTGTATGGAGCCTACCGAGGAAATGATCAGTGCAACAGGAAGGCTTTTTGTATTATGGGAAATTACATGAAGGACATGCCTGCAAGGGACCTCGTCTTCTAGTAAATAAATAACCTACATAACAGTTCTTACTAATTAAACTTAAATTAACTAATTGTTATTTTTAACTATTTTTGAAATAGCATGATGGGCCAGTACATCCCACCTCAGTATAGCCTCTACTACGAAATCTTCAAGATTGCCGTCCTCTACGGTCAAAACTGTGATGTTTACGTTTGTATTCCGGACGCTCCATCTCCAGACGCCGCCAGTGCAGCAGCGGTACCTCCAACCCCTCCAAATCCCACCCCCTCCACAACCACTTCCAAACCGTCCCCCCAAAAGAATAACAACATCTTTCCCGATTCCCCTTCCCTTTCAAATGCCTTTCCAAGAAACACATAAACAAAATTTGAAATTCACCAAACCAAAAAGAAATCTCTATCAAGTCAACAGCAACTTAATTACAATTTAAAATACCATTTAACTAGTCTAGTTTTAATTGCATAGCAATAATCAAAAATATAAATCATCAAAATTGCATACATATTTTGAAGAATAAAAGTAAAATGTGAAATCTTATCCGAAAATCTTTTTTTCTTCATTTCCATTCTCATCTTCAACAAAATTTATTATGCATCTCTCCGAAAATTAGTTCAAACGAATTCTTAAAATAGCCCATTTTTACTCTCATTTAACTTAGCATTATCATCTCAATGAAATTTTCAATGGGTTTTTCTCAAAGAAAAAAATACCTTGTCATGTTTCTCAAATCTTCCAAAAAGGGTTGCATTATTACCTGCACCTCACCTCACCTGTAATTAAGGCTATATTTCTTCTGCTCTCTCTCTCTCTCTCCACATACCCATCATACCCATCATACCCATCATAGCCATCATAGCATGTAAAGTGATGTGTGTACCCTTTTAAAAGGCCTGCAACCCTTTCTCTCTTCTCTCCCAACTTATTTGACACCATTCTCAAACAATTTAAAGCGACAGAAAGTAGCCCCGCAGGTTGACAGTCTACAAGTATAAGTCTCCCCATTCAGTCGACACATCAAGTCGCAAGAGAACTCAATAAATATTCTCAAGTGCTTCTCAAACTTTGTATTCTTCTTTTTTTCAAGTGAAATTAATCCTTTAATTTTTTTTCTAAGTTTTCTTTCGGTTTTGGGGAAAAATATGAGGGTCCTTTTTCTGAACGGACAGTGTCTCCTTTTTGGAGTACTTGCTGTTATGTTGACAGTGTCAATTTTAAGTGCATCTGCGGTCCCTGCGAAGGACCCCTCCCACAAGAAAAAACTGTTGGAAAAGTTGCGCAATTCTCTAAACCAAACAGAGTTGGAGGAGGCCGGGGATGTCGTTTTGGAGGGGGCGGCAGCTCTGGAAAATGGTGACGCTGCTGCGGCTGCGGCAGTGGTAGAAGCGAAAACTGTGGAGAAGGAGGAAGAGGACGCGGCATCTTCCGCTGCTGATGGGGATGATGAGGAGGAACCTCCCACCGATAAGAAGGGCTCCTCATCTTCGTCCTCTGAAGATAAGAAGGCTGATGATAAGGAAAAGGAGAGTAGCACCGATTTGCAGAAGCAGGATGGACCAGCGTCGTATCTTCGTAAGAATTTAGGTTTTAACACCACACATAAACATATAATTAGTTAAATATTAATTGAGTATATTAAGTGATGTGCTTAACTTTTATGGGGGTATTTTTTATTAAAGTTAAAATGAGGAGCGTCCTTAAGCGATTGTTTGACATGTTCGGATTCCGTCAAAGCAAGAAGAAGGAAGGTCGCCAGAACAGGATGCTGAGCAGTGATGACTCGTACAGTTACAATGGTCTGGAATACGAGTACTTCAGCAAGGATGACATCAGGACTACCGTGGGAGCCGTTTTGGGAGAGAAGGAGTGCATTCAAAAGATTGTCTGTGGAGCGGGATCTTATCTGAGGGACCTCAATGGAAAGCATGTCATTCTCACGTAAGATCATTATAATAATAACATTTCAACTAATCACCTTCATTTATTTTTTTAATGACGAAAATATATTAACTAATTATATTTGATGTGCAGCATCTTGGAGAATGTGACCCCATCTGGTTGGGTGGACACGATGGAAACCCTCAAGAAGTCTGCGGTGACCGATGGCGACTGCGTTTACAAGTGTCTCGAGACCTCCGCACCTGTCCAATCTCTCGATGAAGACCTTCTCTAAACATTTATCTTCTATAAAACGGATATCTTATCCAGCAAAAAAAAATTCATTAATATTTATACTTAAAAAAAAAATACATATTTTTCTACTTATTATTCCCATAAAAAATATACAATTATTTTTGTAATTAAAAAGCACAAATGTTGTTTTGTCGCACCAAAAAACTGCCATTGTTTCAATTTCTCTAATTATTAATCTTCATCATTTAAAATCATTATAATTATCATAATCATATACTCAAATTTTGAAGCATTTATCTGAGAAAAAGAGAAAGTAAGGTGATCTGATCTGAATGATGATCTCTCTTGTATTTAAAAATAGAACAGGTGAAAATGATGAACAGGTGAACAAAGGGAAAAACGGTACAAGGTTAAAACGGGTTCAAAAGCTTTCTAATGTCTTCACACTTGTCTTTGTTGCATAAGTCTTTGTCATATAAAACTGGAGCACATAGCAACATTATCGAGATACACATGCACATGTACACTCCACGTGACGGGACGTGACGTGAAGCCGTGTCGTCGTAGTAAACCAAGTGAAAGAAGAGCTGAAAAACAAAGGGTTAAATTAAGCCGAGGATGAGATGAGATCAGCTGAGTAGCTTAGCAAGTAGCAACAGTCAGTCAACCACAAATTGTCAAAATTGTCAAAATAAAACCAAGAGCTTCTTCATAATTAGTTTAATATTTAATTTTTAAATGCACTGGTTAACTTGTAATATTTTAAGTAGGTTGTGTAGAAGTCCACCAACAGTTAAAAATATAAAGTTAAATATATTGTCATTAAATAAGTTTAATAAGTACACTAATTATCGTCACCCTCACGTAAGGACCTTCACTGCCTCCTCTGTTACCACTAGAGCCGCCCAAAGCAAGATGAGTGACTCAAGTCCCAACCCAACAAGTAACTTTACTTAATCCTTTTTTACAATTTCCCTATTTTTAATTAGTATTTTTTAGTTATTAATTAATGAATTGTTTATATTTGAAAGGTTTCCGTATAGCCTTGGCACAAATGTCGGTAGGTCTTTGCAAAAAGACAAATCTCGACAACGCCACAAGACTAATTGATGAAGCATGTCAGGGTGGCGCGAACATTGTGGTGTTGCCCGAGTGTTTTAACTCGCCTTACGGAATACGTAAGATAACTAACTTTAATTAACCATTAAAACTGCTTTTATAGTATGCATTCCATATTATTTTATTTGTTGGATAGAGTACTTTCCTGAATACGCCGAGAAGATCCCAATGGGCGAAACGAACGTGTTAATGGAGGTGACAGCAAGAAAGAAAAATGTGTACATAATCGCCGGCTCGATTCCCGAACTCGGGGAGGATGGAAAATTATACAACACTTGTCTTGTGTACGACCCCTCAGGCAACATAATTGGCAAGCACAGAAAAGTTCACCTTTTCGATATAAACGTTCCGGGGAAAATCACATTTCAAGAGAGTAAGGTGCTCCATCCTGGAAGCCATTTGACAATTTGTGAAACGAAATATGGGAAAATTGGGGTGGGCATTTGTTACGATTTGAGGTTTCCAGAAATTGCTCAGATTTACAGGGAAAATGGATGTGAGCTTTTGGTGTATCCTGGAGCGTTCAACATGACCACTGGTCCAGCACACTGGGAACTACTGCAGAGGAGTAGAGCTTTAGATAATCAGTTGTACGTGGCCACATGCTCACCCGCGAGGGATGATACGGCGACCTATACGGCTTGGGGGCATTCCATGGTGGTCGACCCCTGGGGGAAAATTGTCTCGGAGGCGCAGGAACCTGAAACAATCATTTATGCTGATATTGGTAAATTGACAAGCATTTTGAAGCAGTTATTGTCTATCTTAATTGATTAGTCTATTAACTTTAATTATTTTTTAAATTGTTTTTGGTAGACTTGGTCCATTCCCAAGAGGTTCGCAAACACATTCCCGTCTCCCGTCAAAAGCGTGCTGATTTGTATCAAGTGAATGCCAAGATTCCACCAAAGATATTTGAAAAGGGGGATATTTAGAAATTAAGAGAGGCTTTTTATTCATTTTTCGGTGATTGCTAATTCCAATAATTATCAATTTACTTTAATCATCATATCATATAATATTACAGAGATGTTTGTGGGACCTGACTTGATCAATATGAAGAGTCCTTAAAAAAGTAGTAGCTTAAAAAAATACACAGAAAGTTATCAAAATGCATTTACACAATATTTTAAAATCATAAAAGAAAAACTCAATAATAAAAAATGTACAAGTAATTTTTAACGTGTCTTACTTTATTCAATTAACCATTTGAAAAGTCATTTCGAGCATCTCTCGTCCATCCAGAAAAGGAAAGCTAAAATTAAATTAAATTAAATTTTAAAAAAATTACTAAATATATGCATTCATTTTTTCTCAGAATGCCCCAATGTAAGGCGGCAGCATACTTTGTTTACGTCAATGACACTGAACAACAGCAGAGCTTTCAAGTGTGCATCTCTCAACACACACACACCCACTCACTCACTCCACCTTCACCTTGTTCAATAGTTTTATTTTTATCACCTGATTGGAATCTCATCAGTAAGAAAAGACAGTTAATTAAAGTTAGTTAAGTGATAGTATTAACAGTTATTCGTGAAATGAGACGAGGCGTGGGCGTTGCTGCCATCAAGCAATCAAGGTCATCTACCGAAAAATTCAAAGATAAAAAGACGGAAATTGAGGATAGCTCTGTAGAGCAGGTGGGTACTTGAAAACAAACCGATTACAATTAAATAAATTACATTACATTTAGTAATTAGTAAATGAGGTTAGGTAGTTCATTAATTTTAATTATGTATTTTTGTACAGCTCCAAGTGCAATTAGAAAAGCTTCGAGACAAACTGGAATGGTTTGCAGCAAAACATCAACATGTTCTTAAAACGGATCCATTATTTAGGCAAGAATTCATACAGATGTGTGCCACCATTGGAGTGGACCCGCTGGCATCATCAAAAGGCAATTAAACTAAACTATTAAACCTATCATCATTATAAATTAAAACATTCATCAATTAATTTCTGGTTTTATTTATCAATTTATCATTTTTTGTGAAATAGGTTTTTGGACAGAGTTCTTGGGAGTTGGAACATTCTACTATCAATTAGCAGTTCAAGCAATTGAGATAGTGTTATCAGGTGCTCCTTATCATGGCGGGATAATGAGACTTCAAGATCTGTGGAAACAGCTGGTTGACTCCCGATCATCTTATCTTGTCGATTCAAAACTAAGTCGGTACGTAAAAAATGTGCCGCAAGTGGTTTAGTTGAATATGACCGGACAATTATAGCTCTACCTGAGAATTAGTTATTTATCTTATTTTTATTTTTAATGATTTCAGTCAAGACGTAGTTCAAGCTTTTCAAATAATGGACCCAATCGGAAAAAGTTGCGGAGTGATCCGTTCGGGAATGACCCATTTTGAAGAACAATTTGTTGTATTCTGTGTGCCCGAAGAATTAAGCAGTGACGCGACAGATGTCATTCAAATAGTTGCTCAGTCAGGAAAATGTTCTTTTTACGACATTGACCTTCAAGTGCATTTGAAATGGACCAGATTCCGGGCAAAATCCGCCATAGCAACTTTACTAAGAGAAGGAATAATTTGGAAGGATTACAGTATGGTTGCCGTAGATGAGGGGCAACCAGGTGAGGATCCTGATTGGGTAGTCTTGTATTGGGTTCCCGGTTTATTTTTCGAACGTTTCGATGCCGCAGAAGCGGAAGGTAAAGATATTTGGGGCTCTAATGACGACGTTTACAATCATAATGATCATCAGGGACGTATTGAAAAAGATATGAAGTTACCCACCAGACGCTAAAAATTCGCGCCTTTTTATTTTACGTCCAACTTTAAACAAAATTAAAGTTTAAATTATATTTAAAATATGGAAAAATGCAAGAAAAAATTATATATGAAAAACGGTGTGTGAAAGAGAGAGAATTTTTTAAAAATAAAATGTTTTAAACTGTTTATTTTTTGAATATATTTTTTTACAATTCAAAATGTTCTTTGGTTGCGAGTGCCATTAATTTTATATCTTCTGGGGTAACTGGACCATCCATTCTAAACCAGTCCATGTTACCAGCGTCCTGCCGCGCTGAAAATATTGCGTTTCGGATAGCAAACATAATGCAGACACTCATGCACAAGGGCGGTTCTCCGGTGGCTTTTGATGCCAGGACGCCAAATGGATTGGGGGCGTTGCGTAACATGGTCACGTTGAATTCCTCAGGGATATCCCTTGGAAAAGGGACCTTATATTCCTACAAAAAACCAGTAGCTATATTTTAAATCATAATTTATATGTAAATTAAATTTCATTTGTTTATTTGTTGTAAAGTGTTACCCAAGTGTTGTGAGTTAAAAGCTCGCCAGAATTGGGATCATAAACAAGTTTTTCCGTCGTCCATAATCCAAGTCCCATTATAAATGCACCCTCAATTTGACCAATGTCCACCTAATTTTCAAATATTTCAAAGTTAATTAACCTTCATCTTTAGTATTATTTTTTTTAAAAGAACTCAATAGGTAGACTTACGTCTGGACTGATGCTTTTGCCAGCATCTTCGACTACATCCGCTCTCACAATTTTATACATTCCCGTCAACATGTCAACCTCAACTTCCATCAAAGCTACACCCCAAACATTATATGTTTTCACATCTCCAAACTTTGCTCTACAATTAAAACAAAACTACTAAAAAAATTCATTTATAACTATCCAATTAATAATTGACAACTCCTTACTGATATTGTGCGGTCAATTGTATTTCTTTTTTGTAGCAGGCAGCCACCAGTTCCTCCCAAGTCGCTGTCTTCATTTCCTCCTTCACCGGTTCCATTTTTGCCAACAGCTGCTCACACGCTTTTTGTGCAGTCTTCCCAAAAAATTAAATAAAATTTTCCCATTAAATTATTCCCCAAATTAAATTTTAAGTTATACACCAACTCAAAACTCAACTCACATGACAAACGAGTTCACTGGTACAAGCCCCTCCCGTAATCGCCGCATTCGGACTAATCAACGACGTCGTCGCCTTCACCTTGACCTTATCCATTGAAATATTCAACGTCTTCGCCACAACCTGCGCGACCTTCGTATTAATCCCCTGCCCCATCTCAATCCCCGCATGACTCACAGCCACAGTGCCATCCATATGATAAATCACCACATACGTCGGAAACTTCATGTCATGAAAATGCTGTGGATATCTCATCGGCACAGCCGCCATTCCCCTCTTTTTCCACCTATTATTCCGATTAAAAGTTTCCACAAAATTTTTCCTCATGTCGTACTCCGAACTCTCCTTCAACCCATTAATCATCTCAGCAAGAGGATTATCCTCCTCAAATTTCTCCCCTGGAATTGACACGATTGGGTCCCCCTTTTGTATGAAATTTGCCATTCTCACTTCCAACCCATCTTTACCCACCGCCCACGCAATGTGCTCCATAATATTTTCCATTCCAGCGATGCCCTTCGCACTTCCTGGAGCTCGACAGTATGTATTTGGAGCCAAATTTGTTAAAGCTTTTCCTGGAGTTATTTCCCAGCCGTTAGCACGATAACAACTTTGTGCAGTGATCATCGCGAACAAAGCGGTAACCTCATTAGCACAACAGCCAGGATCACAAAAGATTTCCATTTTTAAACTGTGAATCACCCCGTTATCGTCCACGCCCACTTCGTATTTAAATAAATGCGGAAGGCGTTTCCCAATCATTTTCATGTTGGTTTCCAGGTCTAACGCGAGGCGTACCGGTTTATTTGTGACGTGTGCCGCCACAGCACACGCAGCCGCGATTTGAGAAGCTTTACTAATCTTTGCACCGTAGGCTCCACCAAGTCGTTTGACGGAAATGTTTATCATGTTATTGGTCATTCCAAGAGCGGCGGCTACTGCGGCTTGACAATTGTCAATGAATTGGGTGGCGGAGAAGACGTCCATACCGTCTTCTTTGGGAACGCAGATAGCTATTTGGGTTTCCATGTGGAAGTGGTACTGGCCCCGGGTTCGGAATTCGCCTTTTATGGTTTTCGTTATGTTTTTGAGGGATGCGGGGGTGGGAGATTTGATTACTTTAAGGACGAGGTCGTCTTTTGTGCCAAGTTTAGAGGCGAGGGCGATGCTTTCTTCAAGTTGGACTATGGGCTTTTGAACATTGTCGTAGGTGACGGTTACCTTTTTTCGAGCATTCAAAGCGGTTTCACGGTTGTCGGCGAGGATTAGGCCTATTGATTGGCCGGCATATTTTACTTTGTCTTTTGCAAAAATCTGAAGAATTTTTTAAGCTTTAAGTTAGAAATATAATTATGAATTATTTTTTGGGGCAATGTGAGAATTTAGCTTACTTCTTCAGCTTCTGGATAAAATACTGCGTAGTTATTAAGGCCTGGGACATCCTTCGCTTGAATAAATCCGACTACACCGGGCATCATCTGAATTTAAAAGAATAGCAGGGCTAGGAAAATTTTGAAGCAAAAAAATTGAGTAAAAATGCTTCACTTGAAATCTTACTAGAGCTTCTGACGCGTCAATGTATTTAATTGTGGCGTTTGCAACAGTGCTAAGCACAAAAGCGGCGTGAAGTTCCCCCTTTTTAGGATGCATGTCATTTATGTACTCAGCCTCACCTATTAAAAAATTACACGTCAGTTTTAATTTTATAAAAATGCAATAAATTAATTTTTAAAGGAATTTGTAGTGTACCGGAAGTCTGTGGATATGCCTCTATTTTGGACACAGGCTGATACAAAGGCCACTGAGACTGATCCGTATCGTAAGCCTGTTTTCCTGAATGCAAACCCCGATCAATATCCGTAGCCCCCGATTTATACAAAGGTTTCACCGTATCCCCGCAAATTCCCAAGATGGTTTTGTACAGCAAACCCTGCGCCACTTGCTTTCTATACTCTGGGGTCGCATCAGGTAAAATATGATCTGGATTTATTTCCCTTTCCAAAGTTTCCAACGCTCTTTTGAGTGTATCAGTGTTTAAATTTCTTCCCAAAAAGGACATTTCCGTTTGAGTAGCATGAACAAAATCAGGATTAATTCCACCAAAGCAAATGGTCGGCTTATCTCGAACACTGAAATTCCTTGACGGGGCAACTTGAAACAGGAACGCCCCGTTGACGTAAGCATGTGCATTTTGATAACGACGGGTGATTTTAAAGCTTCTAAAGAAATACTCATTTCCTCGATAAGGTGGCAGATGAATTGATAAAATCACTTTTCCCGTCATATCCAAACCGCGGAACTCCACAGGAGAATAGTCTCTATACAATGTTGGTGAGGAAGCTTAAAGAAGAATAGAAATTATTTGAATTAATTTACTACCCAACCCTGCGCACTATTAAATGTAAAAAATATCCTACCAATTCTCAGTTTCGCCGCAACGGTTTCCAACAGCAGGAAAATATCCGAAGGAAATTCCCTATGCGCATGTTTCAGCATCAAATTACCAGCCAATGTACCCGCCTATTTCCCAAAAAATATTTGACATAAAAATGTTGACAAAATATTGCAACCCTATTACCCAATCCTTTTCACTTACATTTCTAACTGGCACATTAGCCACCCTTTTCCAATGCTTTGCCATCTCCCCCGCATATTTATACCCATCCAACTCCGCCGCCCTTTCCAACATTTCAATCCCCTGCGATATTGTCAAATTCGCTCCCAAAACCACCCCATTTTGCTCAACCATCCCCTGCTTCAATTCTGGCACATTATTAATATCCACATACGCTTGATAAGGTCCATCATTCTTAAAAACCCCGGTCCCCGTGTTACCCGCCACAAGTCTATATTTCATTCCCGACCCCGCATATCTACTCACCGCATCAAACAAATTTGTTAAATCCGTCGGCTTCACCCACTCTTCCCCACTTTGCTCAAGTTTAATGTAAAGCGGTGAAGAACTAATAGAGCATCTATCAAACGACTCATTATCATCCCCCGAAGATATAGAGGAGGAACCTTCCCCTTTTATACCTCCTCCACCCCCACTTATTTTACATCTTGGTGGATCCCCACCAGGTAAAGCACAAGGGCATTTCGAACAATTCTCAATGTCTTCACCACCGCCCCCACATCTTCTTTTCAACTCTTCAGTTGCATCCATCGCTGTAGATTTAAATGCATCCAAAATAGGTCGATATCCAGTACATCTGCAAATATTTCCATCAAAGGCTTCCTCCACATCTTGCATGCTATACCGAGCCTTGGATTGCGTCAAACTGTCAGTCACCATCACAAAAATTAAATTTTAATTGCTCATCAATTTGACATCCCTGCTGTCCACAGAAATACATCTATATACATACCTATGCATATTCATAATCATTCCCGGAGTACAGTAGCCGCACTACAATTAAATTAATTTTGGCCAATTAAATAATTATCCCGTCATCTAGTCAAGTCATCAAGTCGTCACCAAATTTTTTTTTACCTGAGTGCCACTAAATTTGACAATAGCCTTTTGAAGCTCATGATATCCCTCCTTTCTGTTTCCAAGACTTTCCACAGTTGAAATTTCCATGCCATCACAAGCGTAAACCGGAAGTAAGCACTGAAAATTGACAACGACCAAAAGTCAACCATTTAAAAACAATTTTTGAAAAGTTCATTCAAAATATTTACAAATCAAAAAATTGAATATCCACCCTACCGAATTGACAGCACGAGTCATATCACTGCCTGTATTGGGATCCTTTGATTTTACCATCACCTGACACCCGAGTAATTATCCAATCAACAGGTAAACAATGCATATCATGTTAAAATTGTATGTATTTTTTGATGCTTTGCATTTTGAATATCACTCAATCAACTTACCACGCAACATCCACATCCGCCTTCCCTACAACTATACTTGGTTCCCTAAAAAATAAAACAAAAGAATAAAGTGTTCCATTTTCTACTTGTCTATTTTGGTGAAAGAGTGAAAAAATAATTATCTCACCTTGAGTCCCGCTTTATCCCTAATGTAATCAACGAGTGGAGTAGTGGGTCCAATATCAGGTTCATTTTCAGATCTCACTATAACAAGCGTATCAAGATAATTTCAAGTTGTCACGCAATCCAAAAATAATAATTAACTCTTTTTCATTCATGAAAGCTTTGTAATAAGCAGCAGGTGTTTGGGTGTTTAATTCATTCCAAAAAAAATCATTCAAACTTACCATTGTATTCCTTGCCATTGATGAAAAAGTTTACATTATTTTGTCGGACATCGGATGCCCTGCGGACAAATTTTAAAATATTCATTTAGATTTTTTTTCAATTTCACCCTGGATATTTTTTTTTAATACACGCAATCTTGTCACACCTTGTTAACCCTTTTTTTCTGGTGGTTAGAATGGGTAATTAGATTGTAAACTGGATAATATTTTAATTATCCATTGTCACTTTATTTACTTTTTGATAAATTTTAATTTATTGGACAAGAAAGATCATGCCGCTGCTTTGTTGTTGCGCGTAACATGATAATCAACTATTAATGAACAAGTTCATTGTTTAAAAAATGTTGGGCCATTGTTGAATTTTTTAAATGTAATTTCATAGCCCCCTGCATGCTATGATATGATAGTGTGACGTCATTCACACTTCCTCCAAAATGGGATGATTACTTGATTGAGTTGCTTTTAAAATTACATTTAGATTTAAGTATAAAAAAGGTAGAATGATAATGACGATAATTATTTGAACATGGCAGTAAATCTCAGCGTGACATCATTATTAATTTATTTCATGAATGGGCTGCTATTTAATTTTAAAAATGTATTCATATTTTTGGATGCTTTCACCATTTATCTCAACCTATCAATTAATTTGGGGAAATATGAGATTTTTTAGAAACAACTTCAGAATAAGTTGACATGAATAAATTATGTATTGATTTTCGTATTTGGATAATAATTTAATAAATTTATAATGAATCGGTTATCAAAACTTACATCAAATGGCTCTGGTCAGCTCCCATGATTGTCTTTTTATTTAAAAGATGAACTTTAAAAGCAACTTAAAATTAAAAAGAATTAAGTCAGCTTCTTTTTCAGAAAACTTTTCTCACTTCAAGCACATTATCCAACAAAACAGAAATACAGAATTACTTTATTGAGAATAAAATCCAGAGAAATATTAATAGTCAAGCTTTCAGGAAGGTGCTCACCGAAAAACTACTTTGTTTAAAAGGGAAGTCAATCCTTTTTATCACCTTTTGTTCATCCAAACACGCAAAAAATATTTATGAATGAACTAGCTCTGCTGGAGACAAGATAATTAAATATAAAATGGGTGTATTGTCATTTAAAAAATTGATGCTGAGATTGGACATGATGACTTTTTTAAACTGCATCATACATTCATCCCAATCATATCAACAATCAGCCGACAGACCCAACACATCATGACATCATATCATTTTAACAATAAGAGAGAGTCATCAGGTGGATCAACACATGTACAATTTTTTAATAATGTCCTGTTGTACCCATCAACCCATCTCATAGTCACCATGGTCCATCGTCGTCAAGTCAACATTATCATCATCAGACAAGAAAAGTCACATTTGAAATCTAAACCTAACCATGTTTTTTCTTCATTTCTCCTTGTATTACCAAATACATGTTGTACCTCTTACATAAGTAATCTATTGTTGTTACTACAATTGGATAAGATTCAAAACATGCCCGGAGGACATAAAAAATATCGAACAAAGTGAATCTAATAAAATGCTAGAAATTCTAAGTCTACCTTGTATTCTATTTAGTGAATATTTAAATTTTTATAAATTATTCCAAGGTAATCCTTTGTTCTACATGAGCATCTATTACAATTTTATGGGGTTACTTGAGACAATACATTTTTGATTGACAATACTTGTCAAATTATTCATACATGCATATAAATTCATATGATTGTTCTAATAATCAAACAAAATACACTGTTTGATTACATAATTAAGTTGTCAGCAAGGCGACAATAACAATACACGGTGGTTTAAATGACATAACACGTAAAAATTTTACACCATTTTTTCCGATTTTGAATTTCATTTATTTTGACAACGTTTCATCGTACTTGACTGCTATTTTTCTCGGATCATTGGCCGCTAATCCTATTGCACTTTACTTGCTAATTAATCCCTCTTCTCTGGAAAATTACATGGAAGTTGTAAAGCAAAAAGGAAATGTGCTTATAAATAGTTATATTGTCTGCAAGACAGTTTTCCTTGGTCGAATGAATACAAAGTTGGTTTGGTATTTGGTACATATTCTCTTATGGCCTTGTATACAATTTTCTGGGATACACTTGATACTTTGCTTGGAGATTAGATTGTCGAGAGTGTAAGGTAGTTGGTCTATCTATACATCTGAATTGTGTGGTGGTGGTCGAAGGTAAATTGCTCGTTTAGCTTTTGCTTTTGGTTTGGTAGGTATAATGCCAAGTAAAGCCAAGTCAAAGAATGAGAAGAACTGCTGCTAAAACTTGGTCTGTTCACTCTGCTCTCTGTGTTTCTGCCATATAGTCTGCATTCTGCAAAATATGCACTTGCTCCACACAAATTTTTTATAGTTAAAGTTGATATATATTTTTTATAATCTGTATATAGTCTAAGAGCAGCAGCTGTTTGCTATAGGATCGGATGATGTGGGAACTGAATTGTCAATGAATTCTATTCAGTGTAAAAAAGCGAATCCGCCATATATCTCCCGATGCAACATATTTTGCAGTTGCAAAAACTACGCATTAAATCAACCTGTAAATAAATTAAATGAACAAAAATGAATGATAATGAAAAGCATGCAAAAATATATGAAAAATTTGTCGTTAAAACATAAAAGCATTTAAATTCAAGAAGTATCTTGTTAAATGGGCTATTTGTCTAAAGGGTCAACAGTCCTAGAACCCATTTTCCTTTCTTTTTTACAACTCACACGTTTTCAACGTAAAGCAACCCAGTTGAGTATAAAAAAATTGACAAGGCAAGTCAACCAAAAGCACATTACGTTTCAACCGTACCATTTTTTCTATCTTTAAATATTTAATTTTTTCAAGACAGATAGGCATCGATTTAAATGGCTACATAAACAATGTACAGTTATAGATATACATACATTACAACTTGTATATAAAGTAGTTGTGTAGTTCGTCCATAAAAAATAAAATGCAAGTAGAAAAACCATTTAACCGTTTTACCTTTCGACTGCAACTACTGCTAAATAGCTCAAAGTATTTTTCTCGGTATTTATTTTCTTTATAATGGTTAGTTAATTTAATTTAAAAAATAGTTACGATTATATCATCATCCATCCATACAGCATGACTTGACCTATAGAAAGCTTTAAGGAAAAACGGAAAATTACCTGGTCAACTTGTACACAGGTAACTAACCAATTAGCAATTATTAATTATCTTCACCTTATTTCGCATCTTATCAACAGTATCTTATCATTTATCCAATTACTTTACCCATTAAATATTATAATTTATAATACCAGAAAAAAAGCTTATATTGTATATTTTTCAACTCATTTGTCTCGAGTTTATATTTTTGTTTGCTTTGCATTACGACTTGCGACAGTGAAAAAAGAGTTGATTGTGTAAACAAAAAGTGACATCATTATTTAAATCCATTATAAAAAAACTCGTGTAGGTATAATTATTGTAATGTTATTTTCCTCCGTGTACCCAGCCCACCCAGACTGTGTGATGGGTTATAAGAGGACGATGATACTCTTAAAAATGTAAATAGACCTGTATCAGAACCAGATCAGAAAAAAGTGCAAGGTGCGAGGTTTTCTTGTCTGGTTGTTCTGGACATGGACAACCCTTTTCTTTCATTGCATGTTCAATGTTAGGTCGGTAGTTAGTAAGTTTGCATAGGTATTTGGTGTACACATATTTTGTAAAAAGTGGAATTTTTTTGGTACACTCTGATTCGTCCATGTGTGCAAGCATTCCAAAGGTGTCAAGTCCGTATTCCGTATTTTCACTTTGTTGCGTGTTATTAACTATTATTTCTACTCGATGCAATCTCCATTTATTTGTTTGTTTTGAAGCTATGTGTGATTTTAATGTGTAAAATTGTAAAAATTAAAGTCACATTAAAAAACTAATTACTTATTTTGTTTTTTTATTTTTGTGTTAGGTTTTTTGGGGGAAAAATATAGGACTCTGGATTTTAAATAACAACAACAAAAAATTTAGCTGAAAGAAGATTGAAAATGACTTGATTTGTTGTTTTGTCACATAACAACTTCAAGTTGTTGGAGAGCTGAGGAAAGTAAAGTTAAGAATAAGACGAAGAAAAATAAATAATTAGTTGAATGAAGAATGTTAGGAAGAAAAAGCGTTACTAGTGGGCTTAGGAAGCATAGAACCCACGGCCGCAGTGTCTTCTTCCTCGTCAAAGCCTCAGCTTCTCCGAGAAATCCTTTTTCGAAAATTAATCATACCAACTTGAATAACAACTTGTCATCATATTTTAACAAGGTAAGAAATAATATTCAATACTTTTAGAAAATTAAACTTAAATTTTATTTAAAAATTTATTTAAACATTTTTTTTTCTTTTTTAGACATCGTACAAATTTGCGGTTACAAGTGCATTTAATCGCTTGAGTGACAATTTCCCCGGAAAATCGAATACCCGGGCTTTTCGCCATCCTTTTTATCATCATGGCATGAAAAGGTAAGCAAAGAAATTATTTTTTCTTTTAAATTTCTGACCGTTTTTTCTACTAACTTTTACAAGTAACAAGCCATACGACATGATTGAGTGTGAGTTAATGAGTGAGTAGTTAATCAATTTTAAAATAACAGTCTTAAATACACTTCTAAAATATTTTGGTTTTGAATTGCCCAAATGCATTTTTCATGCATGGCCTTTTATCGTGCAATTTTTTTACGATCTTTTACGATCATCAGCACTCAGCACATTCCAAAATGATAAATGGCTTAATCATAAAAATCTTCAAAGGGAACTTGCACATCTTTCCGCTGACCTTACATTTTATTTTCGTTTTTGGTGATGGCGACTAATCTCTATATTTGCAGTTTGCAATTTGCATTGAGAGTGCAGCTGCCACCTAAAACCTTAAAAATATTTTAAACGTCAATAAAAAGTAATTACTATTTCCTCTTCTCATCTTCCTCTTCTATTCATCGTACAGATTTTATCGTACGTTATTCAAAACTATCCAATGACATGACTGACTAGATTAAGTTCATTCATAAAAAAAATCCACAACAAAATAATTTTTAGACAATTATAAAGACAAATGATCGGATGTCGGATGATGATGAGATCACTTTCATCTTTTAAGTCATGTCAAGTCATATGACAATTTTTAAGTGTTATTGACCTAACTAACCTAACTAGCAGACGAAACGTTTGAAATATGATTTTTTGTAGCAATGCAGCAGTTATATCTGCTTTTTATTGGATAATTCTCCATAAAAATTGTCTAAATGGCACCCATCATCATTATGTTGGCTACCCTAACTCCAAAATAAGTACATATGCATTCAATTTTTACTTATTTTTTTAAAATGACAATATCCTTTTTCATGATGATTCTACATCTGCATCTTTCGATACGCTCATGTGAACAAATATCATGATCATTTCCACTTTCCACCTTTCTTTTAATTTATCGTGCAAAATAATTATGAACGGATCTACTGTTTCATTTACTTAAGTATATATTTGGATGGGAACCAAATTTCTTCCCGTGTGCATCTGTCAGTTTAAAAATAAACATTCGTCAAAAGAACTGAAATAAGAGTGCAGACATTTAAAAATGCACTTTTTATTATTTTGGCTTACTCGTCAAAAATCTACATTTTATGGTTGGAGGAGGAAACAGGATCCTTAAAAAAACTATCTCATTTTAAAGATAACCTAGATAGTTTCCAGACAATCATGTGATCGTTTTGAAAAATATGTCATCGCATAATGCGAATAGCATAATGTACAGTTTAACAAAAAAGAATTGCTCATTTCTTGCAATTTGCAAAGAGCTTTGCATTTTTTGTTGTGCGTAAGCAAATCGATATTGGTTTACAAATATCGTTCATGTCGTAAAAGTTGAACAAGAGAGATGATTGATTGCTTCTGAAAGAAAGGTTAAGTTCGTTCGCGAATTGCAGAAAAAAATAGTATTGGAATTCCCTATCGAATGGATATGTATAGATATGGTTAAAAGATAAGATTGTACTTTTTACGGAGAAAAAAAGTAGCACGTCCGTAATTTCCGCTACATTCCACCAAAAAATCATATTTCTTTTTCTGTTGAGACAGTTGGGAGCCTGCCATTTAAGATAGGCCACATACCAAAAAAAAGCAGATCAACAGTTTATTAGATCTTCACAGATCTCTACCAAAAAATATTGCACTACTGCAAAAAAAGATAAATAAGATTTAGCAATAATAGTCTTTCTGGAAATTAAATAAGATTTTATGTAGCATGTAATAGCAATGCAGCATTTGACACATAAAAATAAATATATATCTCGATTTAAAGGACTCGATGTCAGTTTACATTACACGCAAGGGACACTCTTAAATAAATTTACGGTTTTACTATTTACTTAACACCTTGAAAAAATGGACAGTTGAAATTGAAAAAAAAACTTTTTCTAGAGATTTTTTTGCAATAAGTCAAGCCATTCCAGGTCCTAAAAAGAGTCCGTTTTTTTACGTATTTATAAGTTTTGACCTTCACATTTAATGTAACTGTAAATGGTTTTTTTTTCTCTTTTTATCAAAGTCCCATAGTCCCTTACCACCTTTTTTTACGTTAATCCTTGATGAATGGCAAACTTGAAAAATGCTCCAGTTCAGTATTTTTTTATTCTGGACGCTTTTGTGCCAACAACATCCGGAGGTGACGGGTTTACACACTTTGTCCATGCAACTGCGTCATGCCAAACCAAGCCATATATATTTTTTATCTTGTTCAAATTTAACAGCTTTGTAAAGGTCTCTTGATGATGATGGTGGTGATGTGATGCTGAAAGTAAAAAGGAAACGGATGTTTCCTCCACGTAATTTTTTTCTACCATTGGTTTGCTCAGTGAGTGTGAGTTTGTGAGGATTGCTATTATTGTCATGTCATTCATTTCAGTAGATTTTTTTTTGGCTAGCCAAGTGCAAAGTACCCTTTACCCTTTTCATATAAAAAAATCAATAAGCATTGAATCTCTTTTTGGATAAGTTTCACTTGATACTCTCATCGCATTGCATTTGTGGAATGTGAGTGGCATGGAAAAGTACTAAGCATACAGCAAGGTAGTTGTAGTAGCAAGAAAAGCTGGAGGAAAAAAATGTCTAAAGATTTGGAAAAGTTTTCAAGGCAACGTCGTCGTCAGCATCACGTTTGTCGGTTCACTGCTGCTCTTAGAAATAAGGAATAATTATAAGAGAAGCTCTTCAGCTTAAAAGCCAAGAAATAAAGGACGAGGATTTGTTCCGTTCTTCTGAGTATTTACCTTTTTTGTGTTCTTGATCATACCATAATAAATGATAAGAGTACATAAAGAAAGGAAAAATTGGCTGGAAGGAAGGTGCATAAAATACAATAATATTTTAGTAAAGGGAAATCATCTCCAGAAAAAAATAAAGGGGAAGTATTAACAAGCTTATTAATTAGGGTTGAGTCTGTGTGTTTGGTATGTCGGCATGTGTGTATTTTTTCCACTAGAACAACCTGACTAACAAAAAGTAGGATGTTTCTTTAAGTCTTTTGTGTTGTAATTGTAAAGCATGGGTATAAATGTACCGCACATATCTATAATTAGGACAGCAAACACAAACAGTCAGGTAAATTTCTGTGGTGAAATTGGTTGGAGAAAGTAGCGCAATGAGAATTTATACATGAAAATAATTTACAAACTGATATAACCCTGTTATTTTTATGCGGAAATCGGATAGACAGACAAATACATATTTTCTACGAATTATTTCATGTGCTACTTTTTTGTAACATAATTTTCTCCCATTTATCATCATTACGAAAAATCCCTATTGAATATGTAAACTATATAAATTTCTATGTCTCATCAGCGCCAGCTCAGCATCCTTTTGTGTCCCAAGCTACTTTACAGATTTTACACACGTGTACAATTTTGGAAGCATTGTGAAAATTCTTGGAAGTTGATTCTCTCCAACATTTGCTAGATTTCCATTCATTCATTCGCAAACAGGATTTAAATACATAGTTATACATGAAATAGGGTATTTTAGTGGTGAAAAGCTATGTAGCGTTTGGTTTAGTTTCGCAAGTTTGGAAAGGAGATGAAATTTTTTAAGTCTGATATATTTCGTGTCCCGTCCTGTACATTTTTGTTGGAAGGATCTCAAGAGAAGTTTGAAGATGAAATTTCTCCTCCATCTGTCTGCCTCAAGTCCTTAAGTTTACCTGTCTTTCATTAATAAATTATTGTTTGCTACAATTTTCTGTTTTTTGGTCAAAGAAACTCCCGTGAAATGCCTCTCAACAGTATACTCACTTGAGTGAGATTGAGTGAAGGAAGGAAATATCCAAAAAGTTATTTATGGATTCTGTGTGTATTGCTATATTGCTAAACAGACAGACCAAGTTGTCGGCTGTCGGCAAGAATGCCATGGAAATATTTTTACCAAAAAGGTAAAAAGATAAAAGTAGCTTATTTGGAAGAAATAAAAGGCTAAGCTTTTTTGCGGAACACGGAAAGTTTTTGGACTGGATAAAAAATGGGCTAAAGGAGTAATAACAATAATATGGCTTTTTAATAATATTAATAATAGTTGGAAAAATTGGAACAATCCAGAAAAAAGTTTTTTAAGACACAAAAAAAATCCAGCCAATTCTCAAGTCGCACCTTAATTTCGCGTGCAGACACGGAAAAATGAAACACGTTTCTTTATATTTGCTATGCAATCACAATTGGCTGGACTGGATTTTTAAGAGAAATTCAGAGAAAATTTAACAGCATCGCAGTATATTTGGTGTACTACACTGCAAGAAAATTCTTGTTAATTACTTGGAATGCATGTAGATAATAATATCATGAGACAATGTTTTCTAAAGATGGGTTATGTTTCTAGAATTTTTATATATATTTATATATATTTGTATGTATACTTTGTAGACAGAGTTTAAAAATCAGAGGAAAATGAATAGAGTTTCCTTTCAACTCATCTCCACTTGACTGATAGACGTAGATAACATAATATGACGTCTTTTGACATGAGATACATATCCAGTTGTTTATTTCTATTTTTAACTTTGTCCCTTCCGAAATAATTTTGTAAAGATGAGATGATGATGAAATAGCAGCTTATGTAACACACGAAGCCAATCCATCATCATCATGCACTTATGGTTCTGTGTTCTTTGATTTGCTATTCTATTGTTCGTGGCTGGTCTGTAGTGTCGTGGCGCATTCAGTATTTGTGAATGGCCACCTTAAACAAAACAGCCACTTAATAAAATACACACATAGCTATTTAGCTATCAAGTTGTGCTTTTTGTGGATGATGACAAGTTGCCAACAGTGGGTGCAGTCACGTGGAACAAAAAGTTTACTTTTGCATCACGCTAAATTATTTGCTAATGATCTTTTATTTTATTCCACTCGGCTAACTTTATTTGCCGCAAACTTCGTCGTAACGTAAGACATGCTTGTCACTTTACTTGTTTTGATATACTTTTTGTTTTCATTTCCTATTTACTACTTCTTGTCAACTGAATCTTCGTAGAACTTTTCACGATGCATTGTCAGAATTAATTTGCAAATATTATCTATTTCAATTTACTTTCTGTATCCCAATTCTCATGCATGTCCGAAAACATTTAACTCAAGTTGTTATGGAATACTTGGAAAGAATCAGTTCAACCAAGTTTCCTTCTGGATCTCTCTGGTTGTCATGGTGTCCATATCCATGTCGTATAGGTTTACACATCCTGTTATGTTTGCACGTGTAATTGGCACGGTGTAAATAATATTGAATCTATTTTCGGTGTTGTCGTCCTTCTGATGTCATTCCGAAAAACGCGAAAAGACGCGGAGAAACAAAAATGATGAAACAAATATGACTCATCAGTGTAATTATTGGAATGGGAAATGCGTAGAAATACATACGTTTAGATAACGTATCTAGTAATTATTTATTATATTGCCCATGTGTCCAGATTTTCCCACAAGGTGTACTAATTGCTGTTTTTATGCATTCCTTGACCTGGCTCAATACAGCGTTTATTATAGCTGTGCAAAGTATTTACAAGGGCAAAAGCAGATTACATGCAATGCAATATCAAGTTATCATGCATTTTAGGTGTAGTTTGCACTTTGCAGTAAGGTCGATATGCAAAATCATCCTTTTTTCAACAAAACAGCTAATTACATAATTTGATGTAAATATGTAGCGAAATAGAGTACAGTGGTCACTGTATCTTGTGTAATGTATAATTTTGCTCTCAAGATCTCACTTTGTAGTATAAAATGAAACTGCTTCAAGGACCCCGATGATGGGATGCATCAATAAAAAATGCAATTAAAGTTGGATAATGATTTTGATGCAAATCTGATGATTATGATAGTGAGTAGGCATATTGTTTGCAATTTGCAGTCTCATGATCACTCAATTTATCTGGGCCTCTCCATTCATTTTTAAAATAGTATCCATTTTTTATCCTTGGCTCTGATCAAGATCCTAGATGACGATACAATCATCCGTTTTTTATAGAATTCCTTTGTGGAAATTGACCGTAACCTAGACAAAATCACAGACGACATTTTATAAAAACGCCTGAGAGTACCTGAGAATTTGAGAAGAATCATTTCCTGGTTTACTAGCACATAACAATAAAAATCAGAGTATATTGGTGGTACCTCAAATTTCACAGGGAGAATGTCTGCAATGTTAAGAAGGTGAAGGTTACTTAGGTTACCTAATAAACTATACATTTTTCATAGTTACCAAATCCATCAGAAAAAAGGGGACATAGGAATTCAGTGAAATAACTTTGATGTCCATCGCATCTCCCTATTTCAATTCGTACCATTTTTTGTAACTTGGAAGAGGGAGGTTTCTTTGAATACTAACTTGTTCGAGACTAAAAATAATTATGAAATTGAATGAATACTTAAAATATATATATTTCTCACATGGCTTGCTTGGTGGCGTTTCTGCTGACGTCTGAAATTACACATTACAAATTGTTTGACGTTCCTCCGAACCGAACGAATGAGTAAAATGTATGCACGTACATCATACTTTTGGCATGAGTATAATTCCAGTAGTGATTTAATTAGGGTTGTAATGATGGCAGTAAAACGTGCAGTTTTTTTGGAGGAAAGTTCTTCAAATTATTCCCACTTGAAAAGATTCGTGTTGAATAGTTTATGCAACGTTTTTTTTCGCAGTTTTCTCGCTCATTATTTTTTTACATGAGTGATTGATTATAAATTTGCATACATGCCATGTCATGTAACCAATCTATATTTATGTTTGTGCTGCATATATTGATTTTAGCATGCAATTTTAAAAATATTTGCATCCATCTCAATTCCCAATCTTCATTGCAATCTGGTTTTGAGTTAAATTACAAATAAACCCTGGTAGATGGTTTAAGTTCGATACTCGATGAAGACTTGTTACAACAAAGAAAACATTGTTAGATTTGAAACTGAACGCCTGATTCAAATTCTTCGCCTTAAATTACCTCCATGTACTTAATTTCACTGTTCTAACTGCTCGTTGTTACGATTCGTGGATGACCCCATTCAGAAGGGTGGGTCAAAGTCAATCTTGGTACCCCTAGTTGAAGCTTGGTACCATAGGATCTCAATGCAAAAAAACAGAATTCTCAAATTCCTAACCGTTTAGAAGCTAAGGGGAGGGCCCTTAAGAATGAAATGACCCCTTGATGCATGTAAATCGTAAACCCCTTGTCGAAAACAGAATTTCAAAATTCCTAAAAATTTAGGAGTTAGAGGGAGGGCCCTTAAGGGACCCCTCTTAATATGCAAGACGTTATCTAACTATCCGAGAACTTCATTGCAAAACGCAGAGTTGTAAAATTCGTTACCGTTTAAGAGTTTTTACCAATTGACCCTTAAGGGTACCCTTAAGGGCCCCTTCTTATTATGTCATTTGTAACCTGAGTACCCAAGAACCTCATTGCAAAAAACAGAATTTCAAAATTCGTTACCGTTTAGGAGTTATAGCTAAATTGCTGTTGACCCTGACCCCAAGGTCAGAATTTTTTGACCCTAGAATCGAGGTCAGACCTATAGGGCTCGATTCCAAAAAACAGAATTCAAAAATTCCCAGCCGTTTCCGAGAT
>JAQFXM010000105.1:0-74233 GCA_034693345.1 Entomobrya multifasciata | reverse complement strand
GTAATTAAATAAATTTTATGTGAGTGTGATTAAGTTTAACTTTACAACGTTAACATAAACGGTTTACTTTACACATAATACTTGTGAGATGCTGTAAAGTAAAATGTAAGTGTATATTTAAGCTTTGTTTGATAAAAATTAATTGTCAATTTTCGGCATGCAATGTTCAATGCTCTCAATCATTACCAGCTCAGCTTTTAAATTTTTGGTTTCAATTTGATTTTTGCAGAAGCGCTAACAACATCTCATTTCTGTAACGAAATACATTGATTGGGGCATGGGGTGCAATTAAGCTGTAAACTTTAACCTTTTCGTTGGACTACACGGCTAGGTTCCTGTGGTACATTAATGTGACCTTGTTTCTCCTTACATTTCGTTGCGAAATTTTCTCATCGCACAAACTTCAACAGGTAATCAATTTCTTCCGTATGCAATTAAACATTTACGTTACGTGTGTGTTAACGATGAGATGCTGTATGGGTTTTGAAAGTGTACTCATTCGCTCAACATGATAATTTGTACTTGTTACAGATTTCCGAACGAGAACCCATCAGGAACCCAACGAAAGTAATACGACGACTGGCTTCAGTAAATAGCAACAATTGTTAATTCGCAAAGGGTCTCAGTCTCATCTTGGCTATTCTGCTTTACTGTTTTTGTTACTGCGAATTCGGAACTGGATGAGCCAAGTTTTGTGACAGTTTCCTGATACTACTTTAACTTTAACCTTCGACGTTTGAACCTTTTTGGATCTAACTTAACTTACTATTAAATCACTGATGATGATGGGAAACTACAAATAGGATCCTCAGAAAAATAACAGCTGAGCTGTGGACAATTTACGCCCCGTGGTGTGGTGGTGTGAGTTTCCGCGTTAACTAACTTTCACACTTTTGGTGATTGTTGTAATTTTTGTGACAGTGAACGTTATTGAGGAAAGAACCAAAGAAAAACTCAAGTAACAAAGGCATTTGCTTACGCAATGCAGATAGTGAGTTAGTGTTAAGTGACTTTCGTATCCTTGAAATTTTGCTTCGGAAATTGGCATTGGAGGTGGTAGGATATTTAGGAGGCTTACAATAATTGTTGCAGTTCATCGAAGTTGGCTTCATAGTGGAATTGTAAGTCACCAGTCACTAGAACTAGTACATCATTTATAGATTTTTTTGCAGTAATGATAGATTTCTGTATGACGTGACGTAATTTTTTACTTTGTATGTGTGGTTTCAGTTTTTTCTGTCTGGATACCAAAGTTTGCTAACGCTTCCCGTTAGCCGTAATTATAAAAGTTGTTTATGCTTAAAGGTATGGTTCAACTTAAATTACTTATCCAAGCATTACATTTTGTAATAAGTAGTGCCTAGTTTGTTTATATTTACGCAGCTTATGTTTTACATTAACAGAGTTAAGTACGATTTTGTGTGAGCGAGAAATGCATGGTTCCATGATGCGTGGAAGTCGACGCAAATAACAGAAAGTGTTATCACTGCACTGCTGGAAATTTTTATACGAAACAGGTATGCCGACATTTACCTTTAAATATAATATCAGTTCGTCAAACAAAGTGAAAGTAATTAGTAAATTAGGAACCAAGTAGTCACCTAAATGTATATTTTGATAGTCCTCCTCAATATGGCCCGGTTCAACTGCTGAATAATCTTTTAATCTTTGTTGGCAGTATTGTATTTAAGGTACTAGACTTGTAGTTTCACACGTGCAATTGAAGTTAATGTTGCTGCACTCACGGCGTTCATATTATAATATCTTGGCATTTTCCGGTGTTTTGTGTTTTGCAGACTAAACCTACGACAATAACTACAACTTTCCCTGAAGTCCTTCGGAAGAACAACGGAAAGTGGAGTTCTTCACAGGGATTTATAACAATTTCTCTTGAAAATGGGACCCCCTCCTGATCGACCTTGAATTCTTCTCTTTAAAGCAAAATCATTTAATCATGTAAAATGCTACATAGCTCACCTAGCTGTGGTGGAGATTTTTATCGAAAGTGAAGATCAGCCGCAGTATAGGGGAGAAGAAAACCAAAGGAGGCTCAACTGAAAATTTTATATTCATCTTCATCATCCCAAAAGAAATCGTCTGCGGCAGACAACTGTAATCAGCCATACCTTATAAACCTTATTACAGCGGCAACCGGAGCTCAATAGCTGCTGTTCAACATCTGTAATGACGCTCTTTCAAGGGGATCCTTACAAATACATTTAAATTCAACTTTCTGTCACATCAATTTTTTATCTGGTGTGAATCACAAGAGTGGGATACGTAACATCCCATTTTCTATAAAGAATTCAATCCATCATGAGGAAATAATGAGAGTTGAACTTCGAGGGGACCTACTTGTGGAACCCAATTCACTTCGTCAGCTGCCCTTAAATAATTCTTCAAACTGTAGCAACCATCATCAATGCAGAAGCGACATCCAATTTTCGGAGCTTAGTCAGATCGAGGTGCCCATCATTGGCAAAAACAGTTTGGATACCAGGGAGCGGCGTAGTGTATTTGGTTTTACTTTTAGTGAGGAAGAATGGTCACAATTCAATAAATCTCATTTTGGTGAGTTTTTAATTCTTTGAGAGATAAACAATGCAAGAATGCTAGACCTATTACTATGAACAATGGGTTGTTACAATGACTTATTGTGAAAGCGCTGTCATTCAGCTCTTTTAATTTGATTTGTGATTTCTTTTATTACCTCAGCTGATTTAGAACCCTATGAACGCAAGAAAATGTGCAGCCTTCCAAAATCGTTCACCCCATTTTCTTCAACGGTCCGGGATGGCGGTTTGGAATGCGATAAAAATTTAAACCGAAGTGCCTCTAATTCGATTTTGCTCCGAAAATGTGAATCTTTGAGTCCAACCCCATCCCAGTTCCTGTTGAATGGTGGGGAGCCGAACAACAACAATATTACCCATCCTTCATCTCTAAGCAAAATGTTGCTCCTCCATAAATCTCACGAAGGATTTCAGGTAACAAAAAACATTCCACTCTCTTTCTGATTAAAAATGTCATGCTGCATTGCGTACTAGTATGTACTGACAACTAACATTTTCTTAATGAAACAATTATTATTTTTGTCTTTATTACAGGAGGATGAGAAAGAAAACTGGCTTAGCGATGAAGGATGGAACAAGGAGGATCCACCGTTGTCTTCTGAAGATGCAGAATGCCAATCCACACTAGAATCTGTTCCCAGTGGTGGTGTGTTCGGGAATGATAGACCTTTCCTGTGGGAATCCATTTACCCAGTTACCCAGGAAGACGACAAGGTTGGTGAAATCGAAATGGAGTTTTTGCCATCAGCAAGATTCCCATTCACCCATTCGTCTACTGCTGTTGGGACAATAGGCTCCCACCCCAATCCAATTATTAGTTGTGCAGAAGATCAGACTCATTTCCATCATCATCATGATTTCTCCACGTCTCAACAGGCATCATTCCCTGCATCAATTTATAATTTCAAATCAGTGGATCCTTTGCTTCTTGCGGAATGTTATGACGATTGGAATGCTAACGTGGCCTCGCTTTGCGAAAATAATTCTAATGCGACACCTGTCATCTACCCAGACGCGAACAATCCGAATGGATTCTCTTTCCACTCTGTTGCTAAAATGCCAGACGCTGGTGGCCATGATGGTTGCGTAACCTTGGGAGAAAGTGGGGATGCAAATATTGGAAACGGTTTATCTGGAAGGGCCATTGAAGAAGTGAACACATTGTCAACGTTCCTATCCAAATTTGATGACAAAGTTGCCGCCATATGGGGACAACAAGGAAATACGAGAAGTGCACTTGGCTCTAATTACTTGAGTGTAGACGGCTGCATTTCCACCGCAAGTACTCCTTTGGGCAGCAGCAATCCTTGGGGCAGCCCAAGCTCTGACATTTCTTCAGCTAATATGTCTGATTTCAGACAGATCCAGTTACAACAGCAAAGTATGAATCAGGTGTCATTAGCAGCGGATGCCCTTTTATCTGCTGGCTACGGAATACCACAGAATCATGATGCGTATCAATTTGAATTGCAGTCCACGGCACAAAATCAAGGTGACGGAGTCAGCATGTCTGACTTGACGGTTTCTCCTCCAAAGGGGAACTACAACATCATGCATTCAATGAAACAGTACTTTGGATCAGCTCCTCCAGAAGGCGAATATCACATCATCAAGAGGACCGAAGTCAATTCATCTGCTGAAGAGCTGGAGAAGAGTCTCGCAGTGTTAAATCACTCGGAAGAAAGTGCAGGATTCGTTGTGTGTCCTAAAGCATCAGAAACTGGGAATAATACAGACATTGACATGAATGCGATGGCACGAGCTCTGGACTCGATTGATTTGGACAATGAGGCGGATGAGGAATGGGAAATCGTAGAAGCTTGTAATAAAGGCAAATCACAAGGCTATGATGGCGAAGATCTGTTAAATAGCTGGAAAACTCATTTCCGCACAGTTGACCAGGTGGAAGCGGTTGCTTCTGCTCGCGGTATTGATCTTTTGGAATCACCTATCACTTCAATCAACTCTCATCAAATCAACCCTAATTTACCAGAGTACAGGCTTTTTGATGTCAATGTAAGTCATACTCCTTTTTTGTAGACCATTATTAAATTTTCATTACAATAGTCAATCAATTACTTCATTCTTAACTTTGGTATTTTTATAGGTGGATGGCGATTATCATGTATTTCATCGCGCTGGACAAACAATATTTCCTGTGAAATACAAAGTGTTTCATCAAAATGAGAAGGCTAATCAAACTGATGATTTAGGAGTTGATATTAGTTCGCCAATGGATGCCTCGCGAATGCTACATGCCTACAAGATGACTTCAGACTGGTCCAAGTGCTTACCAATTCCAGCGTTTGAATTTTCTCAAGATGCAATAGGTACACTTCCTAGGAGTACTACACCTGTGCCTACTTATGATTGCGACAACGCAGATTTGCAGTCCGCGGATTGGTGCAATGTAAGTATTAAGTTTTGAATTTACTTTACCTTAGTAATGTATAACGGGAGAAATTGATGATGATTGTGTGAAAACGAATGATGCAAACTTAAATTATACCCTTGCAGTTGTCTAAAGGAGTTGAGTATAACGGAATGTGGAGCGAGTGGGCGCTGGGAGATGATACATCGACTTCTTTGTTTCCTACTGCTGGGGAATATTGCGATAGTGGAGTGGACGGTGTCGGCTCGCGAAGTGACTTTTATGATGACATGTTTGCGGATTACGAAGGGGACTACGAGAACATTTCTGGGATGGGATTTGCCTTTCCCGGATTTACGGTTGGAAACGAAACGGACACGGATTATGGACAGTTTCAAGACGCCACCAGTCTATCTGGATGTGATTCATCTAGCTTGTCTGGGAAACATGCGAAGAGCAATAAACGAAGGTTAGTATAGTAGTGTTACAATACTTGAAAATTAAAACGGTATAACATATCGTTGAGGGTTGCGGCATTAATACAAATGTATTATTTAATTTTGTAGTAAAGCAAGACTACGGCCGTGTAAGTACTTCTTCTTGGAAGGGTCTTGCCGACGAGGGAACGACTGCAAGTTTTCGCATGATTCCATTACCTGCCGTTATTGGGCCGAAGGATCATGTCTCAAAGGACAGAATTGTCCTTATGTTCACTGTTTTATAGATGGGTAAGCAATTTATTCCCACGAATACATACTTTGAGCTTAAGTATTTCTTATCATAGTGTATTAATATCAATGCTTGAAATCAAAATTTTAGGAAGAAGATAATGAATCAAGATGAGGAATATGGAATTCGAGCCACTGAAGCAGAGAAACAATACCACCTGGAATCAGAGACAGATTTTCCAGCTTTATGTAGTACAAAGAGCACAATGGTTAGTTTACGCCTTATATAAGTTTTAAAATCCTCTGTTTCATGGGATTCTGATGTTTATTTAAAATTAATTTTTATTTCTCTCTTGCAGCTATCTAGTCGACAGCCAATGGCACTTGGATTTGGATCAGCGGCCGAAGATGGTGGAAGACGTCTTGAAGATTCATTAGAAAGTTTAACGGTGTTCACAGACAGTAACAGCTCTGTCGTGGAAGAAGAAGTCGCAGAGCCCAGGCGCTTGTTTTTATTTGAACGAATGCGAGCTTCTTCCCCAAGTAAGACCACGGAGAAAGCTTATGTGAAAAAGCCCATTTGTGACACTGGACACAAATCAGCCAAGCAATCGGGAAACTATCGGGCGTCAGATCAACAAGAGTGGTCGGAAACTGGCGGTAGCAGCAGAAGCCTGAGCAAAAGTAAGAGCCTGGGGGACACGAATTCAGCAGCACCTTGGGTGCGTCATTCAGTCAGTAGAAGTAATAGTCACACTTATGCTTCTTCTACTGGAACTTCTGTAGGATTTCCTGTTAAAGAGAAACGCAAGAAGAAGAAACATTAGGTTACGAATTCTAAGAGTTTTTCAACGTTTTCAAAAATTGGCGGATATTCATTCATAGATGAATTGTTTAAATTTTTCTTCGTCTGTGCGATATGTTAAAAAGTTTAAATTAAGGTAATTTGTCTGTCAACATCTAGTGAATATGAATTTATGATTTTTCGATTATACTTAATTGAAAACGACGGTGTGACCCTTGGCATCGTAATTTTCAGCGTTGCTTAACTTTCATTTTCCCTTTTAATTTTAAGTTTTTCTTTCTGTTGAAATATATTGTAAATCATTGTCTTTGCATTGCGAAAATTATTGAATGAATTTGGTTTTGGTTAAGAATGGAGCTAAGGTGTTAAGGTAGAATTGACTTTTTTGAGCACCTAATTTGGAATATTACTATTTCACTTACAAATAATAAATACCATGATCAGGAGTCCTAAAATCCTAATCGGGCACCTAAAGACCTAAATTAATAATGCTAACAAAGAACTATGTACAATGTCACTTTATTGTTGTTATAATTATTGCAATAGTAAATTACCTGGCCAGTAGATAAAATTGTTCCCTGAATTTTTAGGATTTCACAAAAAAAATGAAGTTCAGAAAATAACGAATAACGGTTAATTTAAAAATGTATGCTTGTATAAGACCTCTAACTACCTAAAGTTTTTTCTTGTTATATCCACGAGTAGATAAAGTAGAATATATTATATGAGTGCATTTTGCTGCAGAATTTCTGCAATGCTTTTGGATGGAAATGTCCTAAATAACTCCTCTTCTATTAACAATATACATTACTGATACATTATCTAAAGAGAAATATCGAAAAAAATATGAAATACAATACTTTAAAAAGAGTAGTGGGTATGATTTGTTGTTGGGTGATTGAGGTTTTGACCATATATTAAATCGAATGAAGATAGTGTATTTAATTTAAAGAATGAGATGAAAGTGGAAACGAAAATCCTTTTTCTGAAGATAAAGATTTGTCTGAATGAAGCATTGTAAATATTCAGAGAACAGTTTATCATAGATTGTATGAGATGTGATTGACCATATTTTTTCGTTTCGTAAATAATTCCGTAATAAGTTTTGACGGGAGGTAGTTTTGTTTGTTGAACAGATTTAAATGAGAACCTCATCTCAGCACGTGCCTAACACGATCCAGGTATTTTTGCTGAAAATAACTTTTCAGACTTAATCATAAACTATTACATAAGATATGTAGTAAAACAATGTTTGCCTCGATGGACAGTTTGTATGGTTTGTTTTTGGCAAAGATATTTACTACATATGGTGTAGTATATAGCTTTCCGTTTAAAAAAAAGAATTTAATTTAATATGGGTCACGAAGGCTCATATAAAATATAGCTTAACGAAAGTACATCTACTGAATACACATAAAAAAAGTGTAATTAAGTTACTCAGAAAGAATGAAGGACGCGACTTGTTTTGTTTTGATTATTAATTCATTCATGGATAACTAAAACTTGTATTGACAATTTCTTTACGAAGGAAGCTTTCTTTCCTGGAGTAAGGAAAGTGTCACATTGGACTACTTTGTGTAATTTGTTTTCAAAATTTTCTTTCTTGATATTTTCTAGACTACGCGTTTTTCATCGTTGCACCGCATTAAAAATAAAAACGAATTGCAGTATGGTTTAATGGTTTATAATATATCCTCTTTGAAAATTAACATGGTAAAAAGCGGTTGCAAATGTTTAGATACAATACAAGTAAAATTGTGTTATTCTTACTTTGAAAAAAATTATATTCTAAAAAAACCATTAACGCTCAGAAAACTTGTTGAAAATTCAAAATATACGTACCAGTACTTTATATGAATTGTATGTATCGATTCAAATGTTTTACGAATACACCGGATCATTTTGAGCGGTCGATGGATACAAGCAAGACACTATTTGGAGATAATATGGATGAAAAATTGTTAAAATCTGTAAACATGAAAAACATTCATTGTTGAAAAATTAAACAAAAAAGAATAAAAGTTGAAGTCTTGCAAAAAAAAGATGATAACGTGTTCAGTTTGTTTTATGCAGCATTTTTGTCCATTTGCATGATATATGATTAAAATGATTAATTCACGAAAAAATGGTTTCATCTTTAAGACAATTAACTGGTAAGCTCGTCCGAGCATTATCTTAATTGATACCTTTTATTCTCATGTTGGATCTGATCTGATATAATTTCTAGTCAGCCGTTCCTAACACGAATCATAATGCGACTCATGAATGGCACTTAAACCGATATAGTTTTTGCTATGCTTTTAAAAATCCGCATAACGTAGATCGTTTGAACGCGCGTGTACTACACGATACGAAGACTTCACAGTTACAAGGATCATTAACTTTAAAAGTTTTTTGTATGTATAATTTTTATGGCTTATTGAATTAATATTTTTTATGGCTTTTCTACGGGTTAGGCTTTGTTTTTTTTCTTCATAAAATATGAATACTTGTTTCTTATCATGTTGTGTATGTTTAGTTGTTACAATCATTTATCATAGATTTTTTTCATGGTTTACTTGTTCATGTACAGCTATAAATATTCATATCCACAATTATTTTTCACCACATAATCTGCTGCGCTTATGCTTCAATTTTTTATAGGGCACACGTTGTAGAAAGTTCAGTAACATTTCGCGATCATTCATTTTTGTTAATTTCATTAAATTTTTCTCTATAACAAAAATATCTACAGTAATTTCTTAGCATATATTTAACACAACAACACAAAAAAAAACTTTTTTAATACAAATCGGCTGTATGCTGGATAGTTTCACTTTTTCGGTGAAATGTTCTAGTTTCCATTTTTTGTATCCAACAAATTAAAACAAATTTTTATTATCTTTATTGCAAGTTGCATCATAGTAAGCTACAATATAACCAACCACAAGACACGACACGGTGTTTTTTAAAGTATCAAACGGAAGAATCTTTCGTTGAAGTATTTAGATATATTTAAGATTCTCTACGTACGTATATACATGTACATGTTAAATAAATAATATATAGCTTTCTTACAAACTACCTATTTACACATTAATTACAGTATGTCAAAACATTTTTACTTACACGCATTAATTTCCTAGCTATATAGTTAGATATATCGATATTTGAGTAGATATTGTGTTATATTATCATGTACAATTGTATGTACGTAAAATCTTGTTTTCTCCCATCACTCTAAAATTTTAAAATTTCCTAGTTTTTCTTTATGTTGTGCAAGGTACATATCGACGCTTAGTAAATAGCCTTAAAACTTTTTAAAAAATTGACTGACTGGTAAGATTACGAACTTAAAAAATTACTCTTTGTTAATTCATTGAAGCTGCAGAATATTTTTTTGTAAAAATATTATATAAAGAAAAAAAATCATAGCGATATGAAACGCATAATAACAAAAAAAGAAAACCTTTTCTACGCTCTAAGAATGTAGGGTAAATTGAGTGTTTTAAAGAATAACTCTTTGAAGATCCGGCTCAGCAACTTCGTTTAGTGGCTTCTTTCGCTGCTACAATCAAAGGGGTTAAGCTAGTTAAAGGTTTCGCTTTTAAAAGAAATCTGTGTCTCAATAAATCCGATGCTGTTTGCCGAGTATCTACGTCCACCTCCAGGCAAGCGTCTAGGAAGTCTTGGAATTCTTGTGTCATCTTGTCCCGGTCTTTAATTTCCGGTTTTCCATTCGTTGCTATCAGGTAAAGTGCCTATAAGAAAGTTTAAAATTCCAAGTGAATTCAAGGCCAAATAAAATTCTATAGTATTTTAGTAGCAATTGTAAATACCTTTATAGGATTTTCATTTAAATAAGGAGGCTCTCCATCAACCATTTCTATTGCCATTATTCCCAGTGACCATACGTCAACCTTGGGTCCGTACTGTTTTCTTGTAACAACCTGCATAACATTAACGTCATAAAGTTATATTATAGTTTGGTCTAGGGTTTCCGTACAAGTAGATTCCAAAATTGGCATATTGACAATGATGAACTATGAGTGAAATTCTTCAAAATTAACTAATTACCTCTGGTGCCATCCAATACGGCGTCCCTACCATAGTCGTACGTTTATTCTGCTCCGGACTGATTTGCGCACAGAAGCCAAAATCAGCTACAATTTAAACACAAACATTGATATTAAATTTCCATGAAATTTTCCAAATGAAAAATCTCATATAAAAGTTGATCTATATTTTGCCATACTTAATTTTACTGAGCCATCCATTCCAAGAAGAATATTGTCTGACTTGATGTCTCTATGAATGACTTGATTAAGATGTAAAAATTCTAAGGCCTGCAAAACTTCACGGCAGACAGCAGCGATCTGTCCTTCGTCCATGCAAGTTTCTGTAACCACGTCGGTCAAGCTACCACCCGGTAAATATTCCATTACCACCTACGCCACATTAAAATGAAATATCAATTTATGGCATTCTTGAATGGAAATGGTGAATGCGCACATAAAACAAAGTTCATACCCATAATTCATCCCCAACTAAATACGAGTCCAAATAATTCACAACATTCGGATGCTTGTTTTGTCGCATCACTAAAATTTCATTAATAATTAATTCTTTCTTAGGCTGTTGCTTGAGGTTCATCGTTTTGATAGCTACTTGTTGCGCTGTGGACGCTTCCAACGCTGTGTACACTGTTCCAGACGCACCCTGTCCAATCTTTTCCAACTTTGTATATTTTTTATTTGGATCACCAATGCTTACAATGCCCCTTAACTTTGAATAAATTTCCTCATCACTCATCTTCTTCCTCTTTTGCCTTTCAATTCGTTCATTGGAAATGCCTTGTTGAGGCGACGTGACTGTGACAGGCGTGTGTTGTTCCACATTGCTTGGAGGTAACGACGGAGGCTGGCTACCAACTGGTGATCTTTGGACTGGAGGGCCGATCGCAGTATTACAATTTTTATCAACAAGTGCTCCATTTGGTGCAGGGAAAGGTGTTTCAAATTCATCAATAGGCTTAGTATAAATAGACTTTGTTCTTTCAGGTCGTGCTGCCACTGGAGGCGGTGGTGGTATGTAATGATGCACTGGACTGGAAAGTGTCTGCAGCTTTGGTGTCGAATGACTCAGCACTGTGTGGTTTAATGGCGCTGATGAAGTAGAGTGATCATGTTCATCAAGGTCTTTTCCGGAAGGTGTTTCTGGCGTTGTTGGAGGCGAACTCGAAGGATGACTTCCAGAAGTAGGCGTTCGGCTACTATTGCATTCTGAATAATTTGAAAAGACAAATTTCGTTCTCATATTAGTTTTTGCATTTTAAAATTTAAACCCATTTTAATCATCAAGATAGTTAAACTTACCACTACTTGGTTTCACAGCAGTCATATATTTGGACTCCTGCTTGTTATGAGCTTTAGACTCGAACCATTTCAAAACATCGATAACCGCTTGTGGATTGTTTTTCTGCTCCTGTTTCGATATATTGGAGCTGTGAAGGATGGCCTTCCACTCGTCTGGCATTCCCTGCAAAATATTGAATCACCAAAATGTTGACTTATTTGCATAAAACATAGTACATGTATATAATTTCTAGATTCATTTTTAAAATAGAAACAATCTAGTTTGATACAAAAGAAGCCTCACAAATTCACAACGATTAAAGCAAGGTTGAAGTCATGGTCATATAGAGTCATTGACTAATTGCTGAAAATTACGGTTGCACTAAACGCTAAAATCAAATTAATTTTGTTCTACGTCAAAAGTAAAAAATAATTGGCAGGTTGTTTGTGCGCGCTACACTACCAACTACTCGACTTATTTTTCAGTCTTGTACAGTAATCAATTAGACTAGTTTTGTCTAGAGGTTTGGGTTAGCTGATACATGATACATGTGCCATTTTTACGTAGCAATTCTTACGAATTAAAAAAGCATAACATAATCAATTTATACAGTGATTTTCACAGACAGGCTGAATAAATTCAAATGTAGTAGTCAAAATGTACTGGCTGTGAAAATAAAACTTAAAAATACACAATTTTGCAAATATTTAAACACTTTTAAAAATATGTAATTCAATTCAATTTACTTTGTTGTATTTTTTATCGTGCGAAAAAGGGTGCAATTATAAAAAATATATGCTTTACTGGATTAAAGTTGCATTATGATTAGACATAATATATTAACTAGTCAACTGCAACCTTGTAAGGACAGGACAAAGATTAAAATAGTAAAAGTATTTTTATAGTAAATAATTTAATAATATAAATAGTTTTCGTGAAATAGCATAATAAGTAAGAATATAACTGGTGGAACAGGTTTATGAAAAGTCTCACTTCTACATTATTACATTAAACTTGTACTGATGCGTATATTTACAAGAAGTTCAGAAGACTTACTTTTAATGGCTGATTTAGGAAATTTGGCAAGAATGAATTGCATGGAAAATAAAAGAAGTTTTGAAATAAGATAAGATTTGAAAATGGATATTTAAATTTTTTAACGATAAGTAAGAAGTGGTTTAGCTAAATATTGTATGTAAAGTAACCCTCATTGTCATTAATCTATTGCATTAGAGTCATAGACAAATTTATGATGATTTTTTGTCATTTATTTCAAATCCGTAAATTCAATATATTTTAAATGCTTGTTACTACGTACGCTCGTCATCATGAGAAGATTTCCACTTTTTTGTTTTTTCAAAACATCAAATGTTTAGCACTTCCAAACTTTTCTTTAAAAATGATCAACTTTTTTTGTAAGACACAAAAACACAATAAATTTGCTCACCGTAAACTCTCCAGTAATTGGATCAAAGCCAACGTGAACTGTATGCTCGAAATTGGTTGGATGTGAAATGTTGAGTTTATCCATAGTTGCATCGAGGCCCTTCTTTGATGATTTCGAACTTTTACTCTTCGAGCTCTTCTTCTTTTCATTTTCCGGTTCTTTTGGAAGAGGTCGGAGATCTACCGGCACAATAGAATTTGGATCCGGTCTGTAATGTACATACAAGATGTGTGAATTAGTAAGAAAATCATGTCGTTTAAAAAGATGACTCAATATTATTTTTGAAATATGTATGACATATAAAAATGTATTGCATGTACACTTGGTACCTATTGCTGGTTAAGCGGACCGGCGGTGCCGGTGGCTTGTCTTCGTCGTCCATTGACATCATTTTGGAAGCTATTTTGTGATGAGTCTGCAAACAGATGCATACACACTGACGATGAGTAAACTTGATGCATTCATTGCTTTTTGAGTTATATGTATAGTGCATGGGGAATGCAATGTTAAGTAATTTTGCATGCTAAAAAATATTAATGAATTATGATATTTTTGCATTTCTTACCTTATACTCTGGTTTAGTCTGAAGTAGTCAGGTAAAATCCTAAACTTTTGATAAAACTGCACAAAAAAATTGCGAGTTTTGAAGATCAAAGTTGTGTGGGTGGTAAAATTTTAGATCGTCATACAGCATAAAACTTGAGGGATTAGGAAGAATATGGAATGTCCAGACCAGTAATGCAGGAACATTTCCTCTGCCTACTGGCTTACAATATTACATATCTTAGAACCATCACTATTCCCATCATAAAAGTAAATCAATGAACATCTTCACTAAATGAAGAAGACACATTTCTTCTTTTCCACTTTGACTTGTGACGCAAATCCCACAAAATTATATCCTTTCCAATATTTAGTCTGTTTCAGTCGATATTCTTCTATCACTAATCATGATTCACTCTTACTAAACACTGAAGTATCAAACAATCGAAAGATTTGAAGTTAACTATTTGGATTAGTTTAACATTTTGATTCAGTTTTGTCACAATGTCTTTCGAGTTATCATTATGATTCATTTTATTCATTCACTCGATTTGTCATATGCACCAATCATGAATAGCCCACTGGGGTACTATGATGACTCACCCTTTCGCTTGTATGCATCACTGTGCACTTTTGCTCTATAAATATCCCCAATTCCTTTTTGCATTGGCTAAAAACCTTGGTTGGCAGGTGTCGGAAACGTGCATCTTTAATAAGCACTTACTTAACCTTTACATAAAAAATGTACAGGCAAATGAAATGCTACTTTTCAGTTTCTGATTACTCTTAAATCACACATTTACTGCAGTGCAGTTTTCTTCTTCTTATTACTTCACCCATCACATTTTATTCAGCATGTTTCTCACTCTCAATGATAGTTTCTCTCTACCACTGCCTATCTCTTAACTTTTTATTTTATTTTCTAAAAGTAAAAATTGATTTGCTCACATCATCACAACAAAATTTTCAACAAAACTAGCACACATCACATGAACGTAACAAACTATTAAACTGTATGTGTGTGTGTGTGACTCTCTCACAAACTTGTTCACCTTTTTGAACATCATCACCCTGTTTCCTCCTTTCTTTAAAACACTTTCCACATAAATTTTTCAATAAAACATTCATACAGCTCACTCAAAAGTTCATAAATATAAAGACCCACAGTTTCTCTTCTCGTCTCCTAACCTTATATCATCACATCACCTAACATCATTTTTATATGGGCACAACATTTACGTTACGTACGTGTACATACATAAATTGAAAATACATGCAAACCAACAACTGAGGACAGTTTTTTTTTCTTACTTGTCTACAAACCAGGCATACACCTCTCTCTCCATCTCCCCTTCTACTTGTATTTTTTATACTCAAATAGAAAAGTATTAAAGCTCATAATATACTCATATACATATATGCCCTTCATATCACTTAAAATTGCATTGTTAAAGACAAACATATATTCATATCGAAAAAACCCTACATATCAATATATATCACTTATATGTATTCAGGCATAAAATACATATCACATCACCAAAAAAGTTTTCTCATCATCTCCACACAGTATACACACACATGGCAATGTTTGGTGCATATATTGCATATCATGTATATAGATGTGAATATTATCCTCCAAAATATCACAGCCAGTTGTAGTTGTAGTAGAAAAACTCTTGCTAATGCTAATCATTGCATTTGGCTTTGGTTTTGGTTCTGCTCTGTGTGCTTGTACTTTACCAGCTCTTTTTTTCATTCATTCATACACACTCGCTTTATACCTTTGTTCAAAACGAATACAGTTTCTTAAACATCCCTTTTTTCCTGGAGTGAAAAGTTATCCCTGTCGAAGTTTTCTCGTTTTTACATCACACACTCTCTTCCTCCGAATATCGGAAAAAGCACTAGTAGTGTGGTGACGGATGGGACGGGATGTCGTATCGTGAACGCTGCAAAACTTTTTTTGTAGGTCCTAATCCCATGTAACTTGCATAATATGAGGAAAAATGGTAATGTGATGGATAAAAATGGAATCCATGCATAAAAACGGGAGCAGTGCAATAAAAACTGGTGTTTTGTAAGTTTCTTCGTATAATTCAACTTACAAAACAGCACCATCTTGACATTCGCATTCGTACAATTTTCAGAGTAATTTGTAGCAAAATACTATAACTGATTTGTATGTGAATGGGTGATTGAAATTCTTTTCTTGTCTTTTACTGCGAGGAATGCCAAAACTGCAGTTGTTATAAAAATATAACAGTCATATATATGGAATTCGAAATTATTGCCATTTGTCATTCATATGTACATTATAAAGCGTGTTTTCGTTCTTAAGCTCATTTAAAAGTCTAAATCTATAAATGAAATGATCACATAACACATACGCAAACCACAGACACATGATTACATGCATCATAGTTCATTGCTTCATTGATACATTTATGTAATTAAGTCAGTTAGTTCAACTGCTACAGCGATCATTCGTGCCGAGTGACCACATTCATGTGATTCCTGGTATTTTTATACATGTTTTGCGGTATGCGTACTCGTAAAAAGGGTAATCATCCGAAGTGAGTAAGCATAAGAAAATTATATAAAAACGATAACGAGCAAATGTTATTTTCTACCTAAAATGGTGATCTAACCGAAGGATTATGATTATATTAAACTGTATAAAAAGCATTGATTAACTATAAAACCTAATTTCGTAGTATATGTAAGTAATAAAAAGCAAATAATCATACGATACAAAGATCAATTATGACATTTGTCATTGAAATTCTCAATATTTATTGAACTGCGTATTTTCTCCTTGGATTAATTTTTATTTTGTCAATCAACTAATCCCCACATTTAAAAACAAGACAACATGAATCATATCATTATAAACTTTAGATGAAATGTTTTCGAAAATGCATAAATTTACTCACACAAAATCAAAGGACACAAAGTTACTGTATATCAGTTTCAGAAGACTTGAACATATGTATATATAAAACCGTTTATTTCTTCGATAAAAATACTTCTTTCCTTTATACTATTAAACGTCAAGAAACCGTGCCTGACCAAGAGTGCCTATATCATCGTCAAAACATCATATCATGCAAGATTTCATTACATTTTCATCTGGCATCAAATCAAAAATGTTCAATATTGTTGGTGACTCTTGTACCTACGTGTGTTCATGGACTATTACTGCTGCACAAGAATCTTGTTAGAAAGATTCATTGAAAGATATGTGTACACAAACTGTCTCTTTTCCACCACTATCATCTTTGCATGTTGCTTACATACATTCATGATATTCATTAAGATATGAATCCTTTCCTATTTACATCTCTTCCCTATCGAGTTTTCACCCTATCATCTTGACTTGTCTAAGTCTGTCAAGGTTTCACTTCATTATTTCGTATGATGATCCTGATGATGATGATATTCTGTCGACGTTTCGCATAAAATGTACAAACTACAAGTATTATGTAGCATCATTTGATATAATATTTCTGCTTGGTTGCCTCTCTTATTTTATACATTTTCATTAAACACCCTCATCCTCATTATTACCATGAAGCCATCATGATATGATATGATTCATTGGCTGTGCAGTGTACCCTGCCTCTTTGGCTGCTTTCAGATTTTTGACGTTACCATACAAGTACTTAGGCATATCGACGTTTACTCCTACAAACAGCTTTTTCTAACAGCCTCATGTTTCATGTCGGTCGGTCGGTGGCTAATGTTAGCTCGCAAATGAGTTTTTTGGTAAGTATTTTTTCTGTGCAAATATCACATATCACATACTATGTTTAGTTTAGACTGCTAGGTTTTTTTTTGGCATGATGCATTTTTATTACGTACCCTTGTCACGAAAGTGTTTCTTGATTTTTTTGTTTTTGGCTCTAACCAAAGTCACGTCATATTAATTCGTCAAGTTTATGCTTTTTCGCTGTGTTAGCACATAAAAAAGTTACAATTTGTAAGCATAATCATCACCAATGTATGTATCATTTAGCTTTAACGGTAATCTGGATTTCTAATTCAGTTAAGAATAAATTAATTTCCTTTTTTTATTTCTCGGTTCTCCATGTTTCTACCTCACTGCTTACTTTTTTATGATAGGTAAAACTTGTGTACGGCTTCCGTTTACCTGCTACTTAAAATTTAGTTTTTTTTTGGCACACGTCGATTTTTTGACCGATGGAATACCTTGTACAAAAACCCATGTAAAATGTTTACTTTGTTTACAAGCGTTGGATACAAAGGAAAGAAGAAAGCATTTAAAGAAACATTATAGCACAAAACTTTCCCCTTTCGAGCATGACGTGCCCTATCACTTCTTCGAAAACAAAACACATGCAAGATATGAAAAATAACATAGATTTTTCCGTAGGCTGCACTGATTTAATAGGCGTTTACATCCTGTGTTTGCAAATTCATACTAAACGAAAAACGTTGGCATTACCATTTAACAAAGTTGATGATGCAGCAAAAGGAGAAAATCCATTACAAGGGATTTCGCCTGTTCTTTCTATTCAAATCAGAGAGACCAACCGAACCAGGTAGCTTGACAATGAGTTGTGTTTCAGTTTCAATGGAAAAGAGAGCACAGGTTGAGTGAATACCTGGTTTACTTATCCTTCTCTATCTATTACATATTACATAGCTGAATCTAGTGAAAACATTCAGTCTGTAATGCTGACTATGGATATAAGGAAAGGAAGTAAATGGTAAAGCAAATGGCTAAGGAAGATTGACTGATTTACACTACATGGGTGAAGGCTTCTATGATTATATAGCTTTTATACTATAAAAGTATAGTTGAATGTTGAATGGTTTGTGTGGATGAAATATGTGAATGTTTTAGCCAGCAGCAGTGAGAAAGCTGCATGAAACAAAAAGATAAGATTTTTTCTTTCTGCGTTCTTTCGCTTGAACGATAAGAATGAACGTTACTACTTTGGGAAACATTTTCCTGTTTTAGTTGTCTCCTTTTCGTAAGCAAGTTATTTTTCATAGTCAAGCAATGTTAGACGAAATACTTTTCTTAAATAGTCCAGTCTAGTGGCTTATGTTTACTTACTAGAACAGACTTTTTTATATCTTTGTTTCATATCAGAAAACATTTACCGTATCGCAATCTCCATTATGCATGAGACTAGCACGTAGAGATTTTTTGAGTGTTTACTTTATTAATAGTGGTGGTTATAGGGAACATTTCGTGAACAAAGGTAGTTACATATACAGTACCGAAAAATTCATATCCGTGCAAGCAATGTAGAGATGATTAAAATCGTTCACAGTGAAAGCTGATCACGATTCATGATCATTTACGTAGTGTCAGTCACAGTGACGGATACATGGAGAAAGATTCTTAATAAAACAGGATGATGCATCCAAGGATAGCAAAAAAACTGCCAGTACAAAAGGATTTTTCTTGTCCAAATGGTGTAATTTCTCAAAATGTCAATGAGTCAAGTAACAACAGTGAGTAGATGGATGTTTTTCTGTCAAAAATGGGGTCTGTCTGCATCGGACTTCTATCCCCGAGGGAATTCTTTCTGCGAGCTTTTCCCATAAAATTAATATTTCAACATGATAACATGCTAGTATATCATTAAAAATTACAGCCTGTAAATCCATAGATAGACTATATCCATATGCTTAAACTCTCTGTGTGTAAATCAAGCTATGCTTCATATAGTACAGAAATTGATTTATTCACTTTAGAGGAGTGAAAGTAACAGCGCGTAGCTTTTATTGGCAATGCCAAATTGCTATTTAAATCATGACAATGACAATGATCACGGAGGGAGGGAGATACTTTTTTATTTATACTTTTTCTCGAATAACAACAGTTTTGTTTAACAGTACATTTCCAACAAATTTATGATTGTACGAAGGTGTGTGCTATCAACCAGGTCATTTCATTTTATATAATCTTGTTTGGCACCAAGCCTACATTACATATAGCAATAATACTGTGTATAATACTTGATGAGTTAGTGCCTGCACTCTGCAGTGCAGTGCGTGCGTACCTGACTTATTTAGGTACATAAAATTTCTAAAAAATTCTTACAAACAGGAAATATATAAACTCTATTCATGATTATCATGTCCCAAAGTTTCCCCCCACCATCCCCTAACATCGCAAACTCGTCGTCCATACGAAGGTCCATTGTGAAAGTCAGACATGCCTTTCTTTGCTGGTTTCCCCTTTGGATCAACGGTTGGTTGGGTGTGTGTCCCTCCTCCTCCTTGTTGTTCGTCCCATGATATACCATCCGTAGACTGTTGACCCTGAGTATCTTTTGCGACTAGGAAAGATAAGCGCTTAACATCACTACCAGAACTAACGCTGTCAGACCGGGAAGACGATGACACATGGGAAACAGAGACGGGCTCACTCATGTCCAAAGATCTTCCCAACCTTTGCTTCATTGCTGATTTTGTTGATTCAGGGCCCAGCGAACCTGTTGTTGAGCTGACAGACGGTTGAAGTACGAAAGGAGGATGCTGATGAGGTGGATGTCCTTCTTGCTGTTCTGGACACGAAGGCGATGTTACAGACGAACTGGACTGGGCCTGTAATGTGGAAGGATGGCCTGTTGTAGGAGTTGCTAAATTTGAAGTGGTAGGTGACGCCCCTGAAAGGCCTAATATTAAGGGCTGCTCAGTTGAGTCTTGAGTTGTGGAAGCTTGTGCCAGCAGCGTGTATTGTTCATTGCTCGCTCGTAAGCCAGCGACGAGACTTGCTTGTGCTTGTTGCTGTAATTGTTTCTGCGTTCATTAAACATTGAAGAAAACAAAATTATTCAGTACCACAAAATGATGTTGAAAGGCATTAGAAAGCAATCTACCTTACACTACATTATATATAACCACCATTATATCACATTACTGTCATCAACTTCATCTAAGGCTAAATTAATGGTAAAAAGCTACTTACAGCCCGAATCCGCTTGAGACATCCTTCCAGCCAAGTTCTTATTGTTTGCTTTGCAACTTCCTCTTCAATAATAAATTCGAGTTCCTCTCTTGCCAACAATTCTTCGAGTTGCAATGCTTTCCTGATATCCACAGAGCGGTAGGAGAGCATGTTTAATACGTCATGGAATGTTACATCTTCCCCATTATGTAGCCTACAAGTACCATTTATTCCATTGAAAGGTCTCATGATTTTTATATAAAGCTTTTTTTCTTTCCTTAAGATTTGTTTGAGAGAAAAGTTTACCTTTCTACTTCATAGCACATATGTTTGAATAGTGATCGATCTTTGTGGGGGTCTACCTCCAATCGCCCTCTCAGGAGTCGTAAAATAAACTTTACCTGAAGAGTAAAAACACATTTTATTCATTTCTCCAAGTTTTACGTCTACACTTGTCCATAATTTGAAGTTACTGACTTTCTCCAATTATGGACTACATCTCTAATGATTGTGTATGCATTTTTTACGTACCCTTCTCACAGGTATCATTCCACGTTGATAGACATCAACTACATTCCAAGTGTTTTGAAAGTTACGAATGTCAGCGTAACTGAGAAGAGCGTCTTCTTCGTTAGAATAGAACAGTGTGAAGTTTTCCATGATAATAGCTACAGAATTGAGATACGTAAATTTATAATACTGCAGTCTCCGCCGCCTGAGGCTATTTCATGTTTTACTACACAGTAGTAGACTAGTACTAATTAGCCAATTTTAAAGTGTTAATTACCGACAAGTAGATTCAGTACAATGTATGTGATGATGACGTAAAATGAACAAAAGTATACCATTGCCTCTGATTTATTTCCGCAATCTGTTTCCCAAAAATTACGCCCTGATGTTCAGTACGGTGGCTATCAGAGGGAAAATTTACATTTTAATTATTTGCTAGTCATATTCATTTAGACTAACAATGAGACAGTATAAACATGAATGTTCATCGTCTTTTTTAAGTCTCTTTACCTGAACCATACAATCATGCATAATTTTATTCCAGTCCTCTCCGGTGACAATTCGAAAGAGCATCGAGACTCCTTTGGTTGCAGTGCCAAAATTCGCATGTCTACTCACTCCCTCGCCATATTTCACCGTTCCAAAAAGGATGACGCCAGCAAAAGCGTAGTAGACAATTAGCAAGAACATTCCCATTATAATGAAAAAACTTTTATAGACCGACACGACGACGGTGAGCATTAACATTTTCAAGGTTGCGTGTTTGCCGGTAATGGTGAAGAATCGAAGAATGATGACTGTGTACCCGAAAGTTAACGACATGTCGGGATATCTCTAAAGATAAAACAAATTAAAAGACATAAAATCATTTATACATACTTTGCCAAGATAAGTGGGCTTTTTCGGCAATATTCCAAAATGGTATGTGGATCATTGTACCGTACCGCCTGAAACATGTTCCAAACTGCAATCCACGCAACACCCATGACAGAAACAAATAGATCATATCGATTTCGCCGTGACTGCCAATAACCTCTTAAAGTGAATGCTATCACTTTCAAAAGGACTTCAACCACGAACACGCAGGTGAATGAGGTGGAGACAGACGACAACGTTTTTGTGGAAACGTACGCCTGACTTTTCGCTAATGTTGCTCTTGTTTGCTCGTCTTCTTTTTCCCACTGATTGAATTTAACATGAAATTATTAATAGCATATAATTTTTAAATACGTACATATTATTTCATAAACATAAATTATTATGTTCCTTGAATAAAAAAGTTCGTTGTTCTCACCCTTATGCACAGCAATGCGCTATTTGCTAACACAACAATGGCAATGAACCTTTTAAACCAAATATGCTGGGTAACATCGTATGCAAAAGCCCTTATTCGATGGCCATCAGGTCGAGGTGGCAGATGTAACGGTTGGGCAATCTTCAGACGCTTTTTCAAATCACACCACCTTCTCTGGTCAACAGTTAAGAGTGCGGTTCCTTTGTTCTCAGAATAATTTGCAATAACAACGCCCACAAATAATGTCAGTCCAATCATGCAACCAAGAAATACGAAGACGTGGATGTACATGGCGTGAATCTAAAAATATAGTAAAAATATATATAAAATTTTAAATCATAAATCTAGTTTTAATTTTGCTCATAATAAATTCATTTTATTCCAAGAGCAAGACCATTACCGGTGCAATGGTTTTAGCCAAGACATCACGAATATCCGTCCATCCTTTGAAGCTAAGCGTTTCAAATAGTGCGAGCATAGCATGGCCAATGTTATCGAAATCAAATCTTCTGGGATTAGACCTGAATTTCAAATTTCAAATACTCGTGAAGAAATGAAAACGCATATATCATATTGTTTTCACACCATGAAACATAAGAGCAGGGCTAATTTACCAAACTCGAGGTGCCCAAATGGATGGGTAGGATTCATTTTCTCCTGGCTCCATTCTCATTTTCGTGACAAAAATTCTCCTTTTGAAAATTCCTGTGCAATTTTCTCGTCCCGTCACATTTGGATCATTGCATCGTGCAAGTCGACCTCCAAACAGTTGCACTCCATATGACGCAAACACGAACATGAGTACAATCAGCAGAATAGATACAAGCAAGATTTCTTTGAAGCCTCTGCACAACTCGAATACAACTTTACGCATGTGTGGAACTAAATTATAAATTCGAAGAGGTCTCAGGCAACGAAGCACCATCACGGCTTGTGCACCCGATCCCTGTGGAACCTCCTCTGGAAGCCAGCAAACAAATACCAGACTAACCTGTAATATCACAAAAGAACAAACATGGAAAAAATGTGGAAGGGAAGAGGGTTGTTGGGAAATCATTTTTTTTATAATTTGTAAAGACGCACAATATAAATGAATAAATCGAGTATTCCAGCAGCGTCTTTAAGAAAAGCGTTAGGAGTAAAAACCATTCCATCTGCCAAAATTTTCATTGTCAATTCCAAACTCATGAATGTGACAAATCCGTATTCTGCAATTTGAAGCTCAAGCTTGTCCATAACTCGATTGGTTGGAGATTCAAGTGCAAGGAAAATACAGGAAATGGTTGTGACAAATATCATCATCCAGTCCAAATAGGGAACCAGTCCTAGTAGATTGTGCATTCGCTTGTACTTCATTTTCCTTTCTTGTCCGGTTATGGGATCCCGAAGTTTTGGATCGTATCTCGCTGAAACAATGGTTTGACAAATGCGGCGAAATTTGCTTTCTCTCGGCACAGAAAATAGGGGAGTATCAAACAAGGGATGATTTTCTCTCAAGTCTTCCTCACGTTGATTACTGCGATAAATTAATGAATTTGATAGATAAAATTAACATTTTTAACCAAGAAAAGTATATAAGTATATGGTATGGTAAAGCGAAATTAGAGCAAATCGTTTACCGGCGCATTTCGGCTTGTTGCTTCTTCGCCTGAAGTAGTTTGATATCAATGTCGTGAGGACTTCTTAACATTCTGGTGAGTGCACCCGCTTGTCCGTTTTCAAGAAAATGCTCGTACGTCTGTTTAAGTTTCAAGGAGCCAGACCTAATACTTCGCCGCATGGACTTTCTTTGATCAATTCTATTTTTAAAGTTTACAGTTCCCTGGGGCCCAAATCCACCCTTCCCCGGCACAGGTATAGGACCAGAATCCCCCAGAACCATTCTTTGATTGTTGGAATCCGAAATAAGGGCTGTCACAAAGTACCTATTTTATAAAAGAGAAAGCATTCTTTGACGTTGCATATTGTGAAAGTGGTGAAAGTAGATCAAATTATAAAACGTCGCTTGCTTACTTCTTAAGCAGTTTATTCATGCTGCGAACACGCAAAGTTGGAGTAAGCAGTTTAAGAATTTTCTGTTTCCTGTACAAGAGGGGCTCCTCTGCACACCAGTTCAGTTTATGATTTCCAAGAATAACTGGATTGATATTATCTTCGTCATCAACCTCGCTGACAAACTGTCGCATAAATGATTCCCTCACTTTAGGAAGAATGAAATCTGATGGCAATTTATTGAGTCGGGCCATTCGTGGACTGTCTGGGAACTTTTCAAACATTCTCAAACGCCAAGGAAGTGTTTCTGGTGTAATAGTAAAAAAAGCATAGCATAGCAATTTGCAGGTTTAAGGCCTTTTTTGAAACCTCCATAAAATTTTTATAACGATCGCGATCGTTTCACTTGCCTTTAATTTCTGCCGATTGTTCTCTAAATTTAAGTTGCTTCAGCTTTTTAATGTCCTCGTCTAACTGCAAGTTATCCAAGATTACAGCGACGAAAAGACTCAACACAATCAAAGTTACGAACAAATGGTACAAGATAAAGTAGATTGCAACAATTGGAGCCAGAGTGTCACTGGTTCGGACCATTGTCTCATCCATAACTTCCACCCACGCCTCTTGCGTCAGAATTTGAAACATGCCTATTAAAAGTCAATCATATCTCATCAATTTCCTACATGTATCACCATCCATATATGAATTTAAAAAAATATTATGCAATTTTCATACTCATAAAAGCTTCAGGAAATGTTTCAAACTTGGTAAAGTCATTTAGGAAGCAAAACAACTGCATAGAAATACTGGATGAGATTATAAGTAAGCACATTGTAAATATGACCAGAGAACCCAGCTTTTTTCCAGGTCCGAAAATCTTGTGCACGAAGTCTTCCAGCATTGGGGATGCTTTCATAAGCCGGACAACTCGTAAGACCTTGAAAATTATATATTTGTATTTTAAATGCAATGAAAGTTGCGATCGTTTTACATCTACTCGTTAATAAAATTTGATTTTTACCTGAAAATATGTTAGGGCGCTAAGATATAATCCAGGAATGACATGAATAGAAGTCCCGATTGCCAAAAGCATCTCAAATTTATGAATAGACTGTTTAAAATATCCTCGAGGCCCTAAGCACCAAATTTTGAACATTGCTTCCACATCGAAGAATATAGTGAAACCAAGTTCGGTATAGTAATATTTGTTAATGGATTCGTCAAGCCTTTCATCCGCCTTCAGAAGCCTTTTAGGTGGGGTCTCCGAGTTAAAATGCATTGTTGCGGTAAAAATAGCGTTGGCCAAAATAGCACACATCACCAAAAGTCTAGAAAATCCAATAATAATTTTGCATTTTAAGACATGTACATCATGTTTTTTTAAATTATTAACGTTGACCAGCTACCTGAATACAGCAGACATTAATATCACTTGGAATGGCCATGGAGCGAGACCCTTTTGCTTATCTCCATCTATTTGTACCAATTTCCACCCAAAATCATCACCAGTTAGCACCCTGAATGAATGTTCATCTGCAAGACGACCTGTAGCCCTCGTGCCCCACATTTGTTGAAACTGCACACGAATCTCGTTGAATGTTTCAGTAATCACAGCAATGAAAACGTTTTTCACCAGCCAAGCCAAGAAGAAGATCATTGTGACGAAGTACAATGGTGCTCGCCATCCCGGAAGGGAATCGATTGCCCGAGCCATTATATAAACCCATCCTTCTTGGGAGGATGCTTGGTACACCGTGAATAAGCTGGTGGCTGGGAAATTTTAATTAAAAATATTATTAATAAAAATTTAACCACAAAACAATTTTTACACTCAATTAAAATTCCCAAGACCAACCGAATTCATCAAATCCCGCATATCCCTGTCTCCGTCGGGAAATTTCTGTAAATTTGTAAAAAGTGAAGATTTAAACATTTTTCAATTTGAATTGCATTAAAATATCTATCTTAACTGAACATGAAATATAGATTTACCCAATCGCAGACACTCGAATCCAACTGGACATTGATATCCGGATTCATTGTCCATAGAACAGTATGTGTCTGGAATAGCCAAACTGTTGATTGTAATGGTGCTGTTGAAAGAAAGTGAAAGTTTGTAAAAATTTGATTGTAACATTTTTCAGTTTAAATACATTATCTTGTTTGTATACCTGCTATTAACTCCTTTCACCACACAGTGATTTCTCAGTTCACCAAAAAACTGAACCCCAAGCAGACCATATAAACTCATAAAGAACACAAAGAACAAAGTTACGTTATAAATTTGCTGCGAAGATCTTTTGAAAATTTGATTGATTCGCGATTTTGGCATCTGAAATTTGAGGAAGACCCTAATGAATCGTATCATGATGAGAGGTCTCGGGAAGCGCAAAATAGATAAATATGAGTAACTGAAATATATCAAAAAGAAGAAAAAAGAACATTTTTTACAAATTACATTTATTTTTCTCTACTCTGTTCATATCTAATCTAATCAGGTTATTTTTCATGCGAGTTAGTGTATTGTTACTTCATTTTGGAATTTGCTTGCCTTGGTGCAATTCCCATAATCTCGAACATTTGAAGTATCAACGAAATCCAGTGAAAAAATACCATGAATGAGTCAAATATGCACCAACGATCTTTAAAGTAGCCATTTGGTTTTTTGAATAAGCCTCTGATGTTCATTTTTACAATCATTTCTGCAGTGAACAGAAATGTGACTACCATGTCGGTGATAAAAGTGGCAAACTGAAGAACAGGATATCTCTCGAATGTGCGTGGTGTGTTGACGCAAACTGAAACGAGAGACGCCAGTGCACATAATCGAAGCAGCCTCCGAACCCATGTCTACAAACATATTCATTAAATCAGTGAATGACCGACCTAACCAAATTAGTTTTAATTGATTTTAAGAGTTAGTCTTACCCATTCAATGTCTGCATGATCACTTAAGGCTTCGTCAGGACCATAATCAGTTAGAATGGGTTCGGGCCTCAAACTCTGTTTACGGCCAAGCATTGCGAAATGTTTAGGCCATAAACTCATTCAATTTGGGTCTCATTTACGATTGAGAAACGCATTTCGTTCCCGATTTTTTACAAGGTTTTTTATTAGTTAACAAATCAGGAAAACTAAGTGATTAAAATGGAAGGAATTGTGAGTATTGGAGAAAGTATAATCTAGCCATGTTATTTTTATCCCAACTACAAGAAGGGAAATATTTTGATTTTATGATGATGTATGAGGCTGGTCATAATTGCATTGTCCATGTAGAACACTCGAAATATACATATATCACGATCAGATCAGGATCATATATCTCAGTCAGGGACATATAAAAATTATATTTGCACAATATGTGTGTATGTGGAATTTCCACTTTCTACACAAAAATGTTTAACATTAGGTGCCAGGCTAACAGTTTGGAATCTTCTTGTCTTCACTCCGCCGTCTTCCTTTTTCGAGAAAATATCGAGTTGGAATTCCACATTCCGGGAAACTCCGGTTCCATGTCTCGGATGCCACTTCTACGCGAGCAGAAACTGTATGTATATAGTATGTATGGAGTATATAGTGACATAGATATTATGTGTTTTTGGATTCTTTTGTCCTGTCCATCATTTCCGTTGAGTAGTATGCAAACTGGCAGGGAGGAATCAGTCTAAAATAATTTGACCTTTGTTTTTTACCATTTCCAATTCAAATGCTGTACAAGTGTGTACACCCATTCCAATTTTATTTTACACTTTACTAAATTGATGCTTCATCGAGACATTTGTGTAGGCTGACGGGTATATTTAGTTTCATCAAGGTTACTCACCACCACCGCCACCAACACCGTTACATTTTATAATCACCTTGCTTGCTAATACCGAAAGGTATTTTTTAACTTCCCTTTTCATGCCAACATTCCACACTTTTTTTATTGCGTTTTCATACAAATAGGTTTGTCTTCGCCTGGCTAAGTCTGCTTTCCCTGCATTTTTATATTTTGCTCTCTTCTCTTATTCTCAACTCTGTCATTAGGTAATGCATTGCGGCTAGACATATTCAGCTCGAAATTAGAAATTCATGAACTAAAATAATCATGATGTCTTTTCATAGGAAAAGGGGATATCAATACCTCCGTTTTTTATTGAAATATTTTCATGCAGGCGTTTTCTTTTCAAAATTAATGCATGAGAATCTGATAGGAACTGATTCTGAATTTTCTATGTGAAAGCTGTAGTTTATGTACAGACTATGCAAAGAAAATGCTTCTTGCGGCTTGGTACAATTTTGCTCGACACTTTTTCAGTGAATTGCAAAGCAGTGACTAGTGAAGTTGACTTGACTATTGCCTACGATGACTGATTGACTGTTACAAACAAGAGAGCAAGTTACTAAAAAAAAGAGTAGTACAAGATTGATCTACAGTATATGAAATTCACGATTATGCACGTAATTTATTACCAGTCGGGGTATCGAAACAAATCACATTTTTCAAATGCCATGTCCAATGCTTTTTATCATCGTAGAAAGTATGAGCTATAATTTGAGTATGAGTAATCAGTTCTAGTTCAACTGGATGTATGCATGTTATTAAGGAACAGTGGTAGTTTATTATAGTCATATCAAAATTACAACAATGGCACATAATACAAAAATACAAATTACTTTTCACACATACGCATATATGCCACCCAAGTAAAAATGGACGCATACTTACTTATAATACAACATAAATGACATTTCAGAGCATTGAATTTAAATTTATTAGGTAACATTGAAATAGCGAATGAATAAATTCAATAGCGTCTTTCTACTGATGTCAGCGTCGGCGATGGAGAGTCAAAATAACGCTTATCGTTTTCGTACGTGTAATATCTTCCTCGGTTTATCGTACTCGGGTTATTAGATTGGAAATAATGGGCTGGTGGGCGAAGCACAAAACTGAAGCAGTCCATATTCATTGGCGTATCTTCCGGAACAGCTTTAAAAATAAAGTACAATTTTAATACTCATGAACAATTGATTTGCATTTCTTGAGCTATCATTTATTCAGTCGCATTATCAAATGAAACTTACCTCCTTTAAAGGATTCAGTTGAAATGGGTGGTTGATGAGGATCATTATGGTCCATTCTGTACTTCGGAAGCAACCATTGAACGGATGCATAACGCCCACAAAATTGGTCCGTATGAAAACCAAGTATTTGAACGTAATACTTGTTGTCCTTCTTTTGAATGGATACAATGTCACCAATTTTATACCAGACCTGCTTGAATTCGATAGCTGATCCGTTGTACGGGACAATTCTGGGCTTCATCTCCTCCTAATTTTGAAATTCAACGCATTATATTACAAAGGCACTGTAATAAATTATTTCAACTTTATAAAACTAAGGTTAGTTTTTTAAGGATTTTACCTTCAATATAGCTGCTAATCTTGCAGACACCGTATGCTTCCTGACCTCCTCTTCCCCATCCTGGCCCACAGGTTTCTGCTTACGCCTGGCATTTCCACGCCTTCCACCCCCTCGTTTCCTTTTGGTCCCTGACTTCACATCATTTTCGTCGTCATCAAATGGAGGTTGCTGATAGAAAAGCTTTTCTTCCTCATCCGATTCCTCTCCGTCGCCATAATCGTGTTTCAGCTTCTGATGCGCCTTCTTAATGTACTTCAAGGGCTCCTTTAACGCTGCCCTGACAAGCTTTGCATCTTCTTCCGCTTCTGATGCTTCAAGACCCCTTGTCCTGGGGCGATTCAACTGATCCATCTCTGCAATTCAAAAATACAATTTTTTACTTCTCAAAAGCAATTTCTCATTTGACTATAATACATGCATTTAACTAATTACACATTTCTTTACATGTAAAAATGCTTTAAAAATTTGTTCACCTCCAGTCATCGCAAATGACAAACATTCAACACTACTATTCAATCAAGGTTCTCTTTTGTTCGCTTGTAATTTACACAAACTGAAAACGCAACTCTGAACTTGTCTAAGTTAGCTGCCAACACAAACTTTGCATAACAATTACATAATTTCCCATAACACTACAATTATCTCATTTTACCCCCTTACACTTCTTTCATCCGGAAAATGAACAATGAGCATAATTAGTACTTTCCAATGATGAATTAATCGAAGAAAACTTACTTTCTCGGGCAAAAAGTTTGAATAAAACATTAGTTTTATTTTGCCTCCTTCCCAACTGTTCAGACTGCGACATATCTATGTTTTTCCCACAATGCGTTCTAGCACAAATGAATTTTTACACAAACACTTTACTTCGAAATATCGTAGTAAGCAACCCAACTCACATGATGATGAGACAGACCAAAGTTCTTGTGATTTTGTAAACTTTGAAAAATATATTGGAATTTGTTGAACAAGTGTATCTCAGTCTCAGTCAACTATATAGTGAAAAGCAGATTTGGTAGCAGTTCTGTATTTTTCATAGGCACTTGCTGACGATACAGTTTTACAAGAGTTTTGATGTGATGTTGGATGTATGTATCAAAAAAAAAACTTTTTATTTGGGTGTATATCTTTTTCGTGATTTTCTTACAGCCTGTATTAATTTTTTTCTGCTTACGTCCAAAACAACTAAAAATGATAGATAGATCAGCAGGAGGAGGATGAACACAAAAATAAATATTATTATGCTCCAAATATCAAATATTTGTCTGTTGTAAATGGAAAATAATTGGAAAGGTGTTTCTAAATTGATAACATATTGTTATTTGCATTAAATACTGAAAATGGACTTGTGGTGGGGCTAAATTAAACGTAATTTCAAGTTATGTCAAGGACGGTAAATGGTGAATGGTTCTCTCAACGTTTTGTGTTAAGTTGTCATTAAGGTGAAGTGGATAATGTCAAAGTTAGTGGTGCACACATGTGTAGTGTATTAACTGGACTAGGTGTTTAGTCTTACAGTGCTTGTGGATAAATGAGTTTGACAATCAAATAAAAGGTTAGTGGAGGACACCTATGTCAGTTTTGTTTAATGCGTAAAAGCTGCGTTGACTTTTTAATTGGTTGGTTTCCTATTGTGTTTGGACATTAAATGATTCAGTGTTCCAGGATTTCGGTGTTGTGAACATTTGGGCGTTAATTATTTCTCCTGGGGCGTTTTGAGTTGTTAATGAACTCTTTAGAAATAAATATATTTACACGTGCTGGATGGTGGAATTCCATTGTGCTTGTTTTGTTTGGTGCAATTTATAACTTTGAAATGAGGTTTAACCTCGTAATTGTGAATATTTAAAGCACATAGAGGGCCTAATTAAATGTGTCGGTGTCGGTGATTTACTTTTTTGTTTAGAATTAAGTGCTTCGCAAGTTTGTAACGTCTACCGTTTCACGTAACAAAAAAGCCTTGAGAAGTGTATGTGGTTTCATTTCGCCCCTAAACAAATTATAGTTTTATACGAGAAATATTGACGTTTGCTGTCAATAGTGTCAATTGCAGCTGCGGTTTGATTGATTTTTAATGAAAGGATAAATATATTTTTGCAGGTACTTCCGTTTAGCCTTTAATTATCTTTCATCTTTAATATGGCGGCCGAAATTAAGCCTGGTGTCAAATTTGCAACAAACCGGAAACCAATCCTTGTCGGGAAGGTTGAAGGGTATGAATTTTTAGAATTTAAAGAAAAATTTGATTTATTTTGCACGAAGTGAAGTACATATTTGTAATTTGCCCTTATTTCTGTGTGCAGATTTACCGATGACCTCAACGATGTCATGCTTATCCCAGGTGAAGATGGAGTTATTACGGCTGGTGATGACAAGTGAGTGAACTATTAAGATGAGTACTACTTCAGTTATGTAAGGAACTGTACTAAATCTTTTTTTTGTAAATTTTAGAACAGTACAAGTGTGGTTAAAGAGAGATTCGGGTCAATACTGGCCAAGTATATGTCAATATGTCCCATCTCAGGCTACTTGTATCTTTGTGTGCTTCACCTCAGCGGAATCGCGATTGGTTTTTATCGGTCTCGAAAATGGAACAGTTATGGAATTCAATCTTGCTCCCGACTGTAATAAATTAGAACATAGACGCGATTATCTTTCTCACGTAGCAAGAATAGTAGGGGTACATTTCGAAAAAGGAAGGGTGTTAAGTGTTTCAAGGGATAAAACTTTTCAGTGGGCGGACGCCAGAACAGCTAATATTGTGGCTACTCATACGTTTGGTGCATGGTGTACTGCTCTCCAGTAAGTACATAATATTTAGAAGTTCATTTTGTGATGTCAATGTGAATATAGGGAATTTCGAAATACTAAGGATTTTTGTTTGATGATTAAATAGGTACGACTCCTTAACAGACCATGCGTTTGTGGGGGACTATAGTGGCCAAATTACAATGTTGAAATTATCAGAAAATGAAAGCCTCACTTGTGTCACAACTTTTAAAGGACATTCAGGGTCTGTGCGCTCCTTACTTTGGGATCCAAATACTTCCTTCTTATTTTCTGGTTCTTTCGACCAAAACATTTGTGTGTGGGATATTGGAGGAAAGAAAGGAACAGTGTATGAGCTTCAGGGCCATAAGTATGTCACAAATTTTAATTTCCAGTTTTTTTGCATGATGTTCCACGAACGTTCTGTGTGATTAATATCTCTTTTTCCTTTAATTATAGGGGTAAAGTAACTGGACTGGCATACCTGAACAGAACTCAGCAACTTGTTTCAGGCGGTGAGGATTCTATTTTAGTTGCCTGGAACATGAAGGGAGAAAGAACACAAACACCAGAATGGAAAGAGTCGGATGTTTGTGAAGTTTGCAAAAGACCTTTCTTTTGGAATTTGCGTGCCATGATGGAAAATAAGACGATCGGACAACGACAACATCATTGTCGTGCATGTGGGAAAGCATGTTGTGATAAGTGTTCAAATCGGAGGACGTCTATTCCGAAAATGGGATTTGAATTTGATATCCGTGTTTGTGACCCCTGCTACGGCGGAATTTCAGATGCCGAGTAAGCAAAATAAATTTTCTATTTCTTTTTGATTTTATCAAATTTTATACGAACGTATGCGTAACTATTTAATTTTTATGTTGCAGCCGTACATCCCTTGCCTCCTTCCACGAAGCTAAGCAGTCTGTCGTCACTTTACACGTCGATGAGGCACGAAACCTTCTAATCACAGTGGGCAGTGATCGACTCATAAAAATTTGGGATATTTCTGCTCTGAATCAATAAAAATAAACTGAACACTTTTAACAGGAAAGCTGACTGAAATAATTTCATTCTTGTAAGATGTAGTAGCAATGATTATCATGGCACGGTTATCTTATCATTATTCTTTAAAATATTCTATGCATTAAACTAATCAAGTTTAAATTGTACACTTATGATATAACATAGGAATCCCCTTTGCATCATAATTATTTAATGGACTTAATTTGACGATGGCGGCTCTTCATAATCATTAGTAAATGAAGTGTGTATTTCCGACCAATCTTAGTGTAATAGTTTATTGTGATAAACATTATTGTAAGTTTGAAAGTCAATATTTATCCGAGTGAACCGATACCTTTCGGTGCTCCATGAAATTAAAATTTTATCTTTTTCCAAGCATTTATAATTTGTATGCATGAAACATTGGTTTACAGAAAGAAAGTAGAAAAAGGTATGAATAGTTGCTACTCGGAAAAACTTGTTTCTTGAGTTTTTTTGATGAATCAGTTAGTTAAAAATTTCATAAAATTGTAGGAGAAAACTACTAGAGAAATTGTGGCATATAGTTTTCCAGTTTGTGGCCTTGATAATTTGGATATTTGACACAAAATACACCGACTTCATCCTCAAAACCCGAAGTTTACACGTAATTTTGTGATTTAAAAATGAAATTTGCTAATCTCTTTAATAAGTATGATAGTATATGATTGCTTATTCAATCAAAAAAATTGTTGTATATTAACATATATTGCTGACATTTGTAATCAAGACGTTAGATTTAAAAGAGTATAAAGTTGGATTGTATCATTTTGTTAATTTTGTGCCTCGTCGCTTAATTTACATGAACTATAACTTATGATTTAAATATATAGAAGTTAAAGTAATTAATAGAATTGATTGATAATCTTTATTTATGTATATTATACATAAATATATATAAAATGTAACATAAACACAGAACAGAAGAAGACTTACAGCTTTCAAAAAAAATGATTTTGTGAATCTTATTTAACAACAAATTAAATAGAGTTGTTTTCTGTGCGCTGTGCTAAAAAAAGTAAAGATAAATTATATAACCAAATAAAGTCCTAATTCATTTACACATTTGATTTATTAATCGATTGCAAATTAAACAATTATTTTTTTAATCAAACATATATTTTTTATATCGTCCGATAAATTTTCGGTGAAGTCTTAAGTTCATACGATATGGTTTTCTACGCACCAGTCTGTAAATAATTAACGAAGTGTGTGTCCCTGTCCTCTGCCTCTGTCCCTAGCGATTTTAAAACAGTTAAGTATCCAGAATGGATAAAGATCTCTTTAATTGCATATTGCAGTTTCTAGTCCATATCTTTTCATCTTAATTGCTTTCTGATAGAGGAAAGTCACCTTCAAGACATGCCATGAGTCATTTATAAGACGCATCGGGTTATGTTCTCACGCGCAACAACGTAAAATAAAATTCAAATTTTCTCACGGCACACGGTGATGTACTAATAACAAGACAGAATGAATCATCATGTTACATAGATCACATCCCTCAGGCTGTTTCAAATTGATAAACAACTATTACAAGAACAAGTGAATAAACTAAAAAATAAAGTAACGCAATTAAAAATACTTGCTTATGTCAGTAAACAAACTAATTACTGCGTTTGAAATGAAATCGAAATTAAAAGATAATTCATGAAAAGGACGCTTTATGCAGATGTTGTAAATGATATCAAGGATAACATTTTCCAAATCTGATTTATAGAGTGCGCCAACATCGCTAATTAGAAATCCCATTAGGTTTAAAAATGATCTATTCCATTGTCGCATAAATATACATACACCAAGAAGGTATAATAGTAGTGCAAAATAGCATAAGGCAAACAGGTATTTTGATAAAAGCGATAATTAAAAGGGGTACTTTGTAACACTTCTGTTACTTAAGTTGACCATTTTAAAACAATGAGAGGAAGTAGTTGTAATTAATTGCTGATTACAAAACTATGTAATATGATAAGTTGCATAATTTCATCTGGAAATGCAAACACACAAAATCAATTAAATAGGTAAATAATATGTCTGCAATTGTAAATTGTTTTTTTAAATTATGCATAACTACTTTAAACGAAATGTGTAAAGTACACAAATGAAGGGAAGTAGCAAAAAGCTATTTTCATAAATTCCTCAGTTTTCCTTATCATATCATACAAAAAAATCCATACCGTCGATACTCAATCAATAAGTATGCACTGATTAGTAATTGGGCTGAAGTTGAAGTAAACAGAGTTTCAAATATTCCATCATGATATGTCGGTGTGTTATTGAAAGTTATTGGGTTCGTTGTACATGTGCCTTTTGTTTATTATGGAAAAATAATAATTATTGTTTGAACAGATCAATCAAACTTTGATTGATGGAACGTAAACAAAATGCATGATGCATGAAGGTAAAGGTGTTTTATCATAAATATGAGAAGAATGTGAAGTGCAGTGCAGTGCGATATGAATATTGAATATTTTAAGATGAAACTCGGATGATATGATAATACATGGATTTTTTTGCTAAATTTTTTCATGGAAAACTCCATCCAAGCTACCAAATACATGACATGCATTTTTTTAGAATTCACATCTTTTAAAAATTTTCAAACATAAATATTTTCGTAATTATGAATCATAAATTCACTTTGGCAGTTGAATGCATAATGCATAGTGACCCTTGCCTTTTGCCTTGCCATGCATAATGACCAGTGAAACTGACTATTGAATAATCTCTTATCTCTGATCTAATAGTAGAATGACTTGTTTCAGCTCAAAAGCGTCACTTCAACTTCGCTTCGTAATAATGACTTAGCATCAGCATGTTCATGAAAACAAATAGCACTAGAGTTTTAGAAGGTCAACAAGTTTGCAATCATGGACACTATACATGTAAGATATGTGTATTGTGTAGTGATGTGAGTGGAAAAATCAATGTCACGTAGTCATCTACATCATCTACGAAATAATACGTAATATTATACATGTGTGTACAATGTACGCTGCTGCATTGCATTATCATTTTTCTAATATAACTAAAAGCCTAACTATAAAAGAATATGGAATAGCTTCCCAATTCCCAACCCCAACAAATAGACCATGAAATCCTCCATCCACCAAAGTATGGACCGGCGTATAAAAATTTGTACTCTATAAACGGGCGTATCATGATCTTATACATATTACAAGAAAATTTCCTTAAACCATTAAAAGCTAAGTCAGACAGAGAATCAGTTTTAAAAGGTAAAACGTATAAAAAAATCCTACCAAGGATTCATATTATTTGCGTTTCTGAGTATTTTTTACATTTTACGCACGTACTTTGTGGAGCGTCGCGTGGTTTAGTTAGTTATTTAGGAAAAGGTAAACATCAAGTATGAAAATCATTTTTACTTTTTTTCTTTACATAATTATACATTTTGATGTTTCTTTATCCTTTTATTCGATTGTTTTTGAAGAAGATGCACACGGGAATGTTTTGTTTTAAGGTAGTCTTACATGAGCAGAAACTTACAACCTTAATTTCACAAATTTGTTAGAAACTTTGATCTTCAAAAGATATCTAACGATTGTTAGTTGTTTACCAGTCGTATTTTATATTAAATCATAGGTTCTTCTAGCGTATATGTTTGCATGCATGTTTATATGTTGTATTGTCGTAAACAACAATGGGTGTTTTTCAAGTTTCTTACAATACCCTTTAAAAGCTTGGAGGCTTGATCACGATTTCACTACACTTGATTTGAACCTGTTAGATGAAGGCCAAAGCTAAATGATGCATCACAAGCTAACTTTTTGAAGATGAAGACTGCGCTGAGGAATTTTCCAGTCAAGTCGTGTGATCGTGCTTGGGATAATGCTCAGCTCATGCTATTAACTTTTTTGTTGTTCTTCAAAATCCATGTAACTCCCTCGTGCAGCATTTACCAAATAAACTACACGTTATTTTGCTTCTCCCCTGGGCTGAATATTTAGCCTTTTCCCTTTCGTGCTTATATAATGGCTCTAAAAGAAAAGGATAATGGACAATGGATGATGATGATGAGATAATAGTGAGAACGAGACATGGGAGCACCGGAAGGCACTCCGATTTCCATTTTCATTGCAGATAGAACAGTGTATATTTTACACCTGTATATTGTACGCATGCACACATGTCAATATCCAGTAAAATTTCTTACTGTTGATTGCATGCAGGTTTCCATTTCCATTCCAACTCATTACATTTCAGTCAAAACACTTCACTACATAAAAATCTAAGCCAATGTCAGTGTCAAGTGAATTTTTACATGTATTCAGTTTACGCTTTAGCCTGAATTGAACAGTCTCTTACATACGCTTAATTAGTGATAAAGGTATTTGGAGTGACCTCTCTGAATAAAAAAACAACGAACACCTGCTCATTGATCAATTAATTTCTTTTGCGTGTTCGATGTTTGTTACTAATTTCGCAGAAGTGAGAGAGATCAAGAAAAATATTCGTACTACATTCATTCATAGTAAAGAGGATAATATAATTCCCATTCCCATTGGAAGCGTCAACATCAACATTGTTTCTCCTATGTGTAAAATATGCAAGTTATCAATATATGCATTCTTTTTAGATAGATCATCGACCCATTTTTATCGACACTTTATCGCATCATCAATACAAAATGATTCGCGTAACGTACCTATGTTTAAATCAGTACTGTCTTGTCTTTAAATGTGCTAAATATTTAGGCAACATGAATTCTTTAAATTAAATATGAATCTTTTGTCGTATAGATTGAAAGTATGCAAAAGTTCAAAAGGATTGCTGCATAATTAGTTACATCTATATTTATTGCGAAGCTTATAACTTGTAACTTCCCATGTAATGCGAGAAGGACACTTCTTCGCTTCGCTACAAAAACACGCTTAACATTATAACATAATATCAATATAGGTTTAATGTCAAACTTTGCAACTTGTATTGATACTGTGAGATCCGGTGATCAGTTTTACCACTCAACTGCAAATGAAACGAAACAAGTATATTTTCTTTTCTTTAGGGAGACGTTTTAGTATTCGTAACATGTATGTAACCAAAAACTTTTATTTCAATGCATTTTTATAGCTTGAAAGCTCACCCTCTTCTCTTCTGCCTCATATTCTGATGTTTGTAACAAGTAAAAGCAACAGGTATCATCAGCAGAAATGAAATGCCAAGAGTGTAAAGTATTATAGGACGACCAATTTGTAGAAAATTTTCAACAATCACTCTTTCCATACTTTACATTCAAAAATTGTATACCAAAAGCTTATCATGACTGCGCCAAAAAAGAGAAGAGATTCTGTCGCTGTGCAGCAATCTGCATACAAAATATATTTTTTGTCCGCTTATTCCCTCTTTGCATGCAAACTGATTCATTTCATTTTAGATATTTTTGATGCATGCATGTATTTTAATTTATGCTCTTCTCTTCACCGACTATAATAATAAAAGATCAAGAAAAAAATGTGTTTGATGAATATCAAAATATATACATGTCTGAGTCATACCTATATATTTTTGCTGCGTGTCTGACTAACTGACTAAAGGTCCAAATAATATACATATTTCAATGATAAAAATGAAGTAGAGTGTGGGTTTTGAATGATAAAATGAACAAAGTATGTGGGCATGTGGGCAAGTGGATTGGATTGAGACTTTTTGGACATAAAGTGTGTACGTAACGTAAGCAAGGCAAGGGGTGTACAAGCTATGTTATCATAAATAACGTTTGTTTCCACTAAAACTGCACAGGCACTATTATCATCATGGCTATGACTGGTATATGTGTAAGAGCGTAAAACAGCAAAAAGGGGAGAACAACTAATTCAACCCCTTTATGATATCTTACGCACATAGAAACATACCTGTGTAGAATTTTACAGCGTGCGCTTTATATAAAGTTGGTAAGATGAGGTGGATGGATGGATGGATGGTGGATAATATTTTGGTGGTTGATTTGCAGGTAACCCTCAGTCAGTCAGACAATGGTTCATACATATATATTCAGCAACACAGTGACTTGACTGTTGAAAAATGCATACTATTAAAACAAGTTTTGTAGCAGGTTCTTCTCTCAGTCACTCTTCAACAATACGTAACCTAAACAGGTAAAAATAATACAATGAATAATATGAAATATATGTAAAATGGATCTACAACATTGATACGTATGCATGAATTTTATTCTCAGAGTGGTTTGGTTTGGTTTATACATTCTTTTTACTAGTTTAGTTAAAAGAAGAAGAGGAACATAGTCCGTTGCATGATTTTTTGATTTTTTTTCTCTTCTTTCAATCTACTATGTACTATTATCATTGTGCTATTCCATTTTGAAAGGGAAACATCAAGAGAGACCTTTTTGTGAAGAGTCGACTCGACGAGAGAACCAAAGTGTGATGGTAGTAACAAAAAAAACTAACAACAATGTAATATTGTTATGTAGTAACAGTTTTTTTCTCTCTCCCCCTCTTGTATTTTTGTATGTTCTTGTGCTTACGTGAAATTACCTGTGTAGGAGAGGGATACCGTAGGAAGTGAGTTGAACAGGTAGCATTATTACCTGGGACATTAGTTTTTGTGGAAGAACCCTTGAGATATGTTGGGTTCATGTTTACTGCTTGTGAACACAAGAATTTAGTAAATTACTTTCGAATTCGGACTGATTATTATTTCTATTTCATGCGTTGTAATTATCAATATCATAAGGATCCAGAGATTAATCAAATATCTTCTGGGAATATACTTGAATCGTTTTGCAGGGAAGGTTATTGGGAGGCTGTGGGAAGTTTTTTTTGGAGATAAAAACCAAAAAATGTGAAAAACAAACCCGCAATATTGATCAAGTACGATTGATAATTTTGTGTATGAAATATATATACTCTATACACCTGTGATTGTGTGCAATAAAGTTTATTCAATCATTTACATATGAGGAATTGAAATTTACAGTTTTCATAACATTCTTGTCATCCTCAATTAAACTCAGTCAACCGTTGTTTCACCTATAAAACAGTGAGATTTTCGAATAAAGAGAGGGTTGTCTGGTTTTATATTTTATTGCATTTTTTTGTGCGTAAAGTTATAATTTTGTGAGAGAAACTGGAAATTGGATTTTTGTGATGTTCACGTGCAATATTATAACGTAAAAAATCTTTTACTTGTGGATTCAACAAGTTTGTGAAATAATTTCGATAATTGTATAACTATATATTTGCATAAAGTGCTTAAATTTGCATGCGATGAGTTTTTAATGAGTATTCTTTTGAAAACTATAAAAATTCATGATATTCATGTTGTAGTAATACGGAAGGAGAGAGAGAGCGCGATGCGAGAGTTTTTTGATTCATCATCATCTATAAATTTTGTTCGTATGTACATGCGTTGAATTATCAGTTGGTGATCAGACTGTTGGGTTGTACTAAAATCCATTGTATGGAAATTAAGATGAGTACATTAACATTTTAGAAGAAGCGACTAAATGTTTTGTGATTGATTTGATAAGGAAAAAGAGAGACGATACTTACTGATCGATAAGAAGATGATACTTGTTCTTGTGTGAAAGATGTTTGCAATATAAGTAGGATTGAAACATAAATCATTATTTGCTGTAAGTCTTCATCCTTTCTTTCGTCTTCGACAATCGAGAACCTGTGTACGCGTTGTAGATTTGACAATATAGCTTTATAATCAAACAATTGAAAGGCTTGTCAATCAAAAGTTATTAGAGTCATTAATTTTTTTATGTACAAATTGGGCCTGTAGCAAAAGCAACGGTCAGCGATGCGCAAACAAATTTGTGAAGTTGCTGTTAGCTGAGTGAAAATTTGAAAGACAGATATTTGTGCTAAAGGACTTAAGGCGCTTTATGACATGCGTATTGCGTACGCATTGTACTTAAGAACCTATATCAATGCGAAAGACAAATTCGATATAGTGTAGTGATTGGTTAATATTGATTGTCATTTTGAACCATATAATTTGTAATCAGTATTCTTAAGAGTGTCACGGATTATAATTTGATGAAAGCTCGAAAGTTTTCAGTTTAATTTGGTGTGATTTATGGAACTCATAAGGAACTTTTCTATTGGTAAGTATGCTTGATATGATAATGCTGTTTAGTTGACAATAAATAAAACCTTAGAAGTATTTTCCACCCAAATGTTGTTGAAACGCTGAACATGCCAATGTAACTGGCTGACTAGCGAGTGCAAGTGCAAGTCTGAATTCTCTCCAGTATGATATTAGTTGTTTTGTTCCAGATTAAAAGACAATGCATAGAAAAGCGGTTTGAACCAGCCTTGTCGGCTCAGAGCCCAAAAATTTCCGCGAATTATTGTCCTATCATTAATGGCCAAATTATCACTAATCGTTAAATTTGATTTGAGAATATGAATTAGCATTTCTCTAATTATGCAACCTTTAGCCATTCTGTTTAAAATACACAAATGGTTACTTCATCTTCTTAGCTTTTTTTTACAAGTGATCCTCCTGATCACTTTGTGTGTATTATCTCATATAGCATATTTTTTGGTTAGTATGTTGGATAATCTAAAGTGGATGGATTCCCTGTCTATTTAATTATCATGATGTGTAAATAGTCATTTGCTTACAAAGTTATTATTCTGTGCTTATGACTATGACTTCTTACCACTACTGAATTATTCATGTTGCATAAGGGGGAAGGGAGTAATAGGGAGTAAGAAGATATTAATATTTTATGCTACTAAAACCTTTGAAGCTTCTTAAAAGTTTGCGTATTAGTATCACATACACGTATAAATTTTTATCTTATTTTTTTGTGTTTCATCTTTGTACTTATAAGCGATATAAACTACTTCGGGGGAATATCAAATATAAAGTCATGAGTGCCATAATAATAAACAAATTTTTCGGGTAAAAGGTGGGGAGAACCCCATCTCTTGAGTTGTTGTCTAGCAAGTAAGCAGCGGTCATTCAGGTTAAAGTCGGTAAATGATGTAATATAAATTCTGCTCTTTTCAAAGCTTTCTACATTGTTGCAAGGATGTAGTTTGAAGAAGAAGTGATAGTAAGAGAAGTATAATGTCAGGAGAGAGAGATAAAATTGTAGTTGTTTTGCTATCCCCCCTTTGTCGCCATATTAAAAATGCTTACGTAAATCTTTATTCTATTATTGATGTATGTTTTTAATTTATGGATATATGTACGTGAATTGCAATTGCACCTGTAGTATTAATGGTTTTCAGAATGAGATTTGTGAGATGCATTATTTATGAGATGTTTGTAGTATGTGAAATATGTAAAATGGATGTTGAGGAAGGATTATCTGTTATTCGGGCAAGCTCCTTTCCCCATCAAAGTCGGTGGATATAATTATACCTCTTAATGAATATATGTATGTATGTATAGTTTTCGTTGGAGAATTTTTAAACGTGTGCTAATTATTTTGTTGTTGTTAGACTATCCCCCTTTCCTTCCACTTAGCGTAGGGGCATAGATCAATTTTACACTGGATATAGCCGGGTCATAAAAATGAATTATGGATGATGGTAGCATGCTATTAATTAAAATTTATGTATTCTTCATCGTAGACAAATTGTTTTTACCATTCGGGTTGTTGCTGATATTTTCGGACGGAGAAGATGAGTGTTGTAGTTTTCTATCTTGGAATTATAAAGTTTATGACCGATCGCGATCAGGTCATTTTGAAATGAATGAAAAATAATATTCTAGCATCCATGTCTGATGTCTGAACTCGGCTATAAAAAGTTAGAAATAAACTCGGTGCTTAATTTGTTGTGTTTTTCCTAGATAGGTATAAGTATAGTCATCTTAAAATAATTGTGTTCGCATAAATAAGTCTAAAAAGCCAAAGCTCGTTTCGAACGCCTATTTTTCATAAATGCGAAATCAGGCTATATTTCAAACTTGTATAAAACAAAATACATACAAGTTAAGAATTTACTTGGCTGAAAAAAATGAGAGCGAATTACATAGATGCATAGTAAAAATACAAGATTTCCTCGGAGAACGAGCTTATGGAACGTTTAATTTACAACACACAGATTTCATGGCATAAAAGCACTCGAAATTTGCTACATGCATATTGTAAATGATTTTAACATGTTTTTGGGTATTAGCCTCCCACAAGATTTCATTTTTACCAAAAAATATCTTTAAACTAACATCAAAATGATGAGATTAGTTTCGCAGCAGAAATAGACACCGCCACTGCAAAAGTGACACACGTTTTTCTCTTCCTTGTTCATTCGGATTCAAAAAGTACTTCATTTGAGGTTGATGCCCGTCATCTAGCTGCGCAGAATACTTATTTTGAAGTCACCCTCACAGCAGTCGTGTTGAAATACTTAAATGTGTGCCTTTTACTATTCACAACGCCAATTTTACTTCCCTTTCAAAAAACGATTTAGTAGCTATAAAATTAGTAACTACAAAAATAAATATAATATCTCGTATTTGCTCATGTACAAATTAAGTACATTACAGAACCATAATTGATGGCGAAATCGAAAGTTGTCAAATATATGTATAGTGTGGGATGAAATTCAGGTAAAATTTTTGTCATTAAATAAATCTGCTAAAATGGAAATATGACCACGTAGATTGCAATTTAAACGTTTGTAAAAAGTCAGGTGACATCATGCATCGCTGAACGCTGAAGTTGAAGACAACTAGGAAATGCGAACATGAAAGTTATTGGTATACGGTGGACGGTTTAACAAATTGTTAAAGTACCATAAAGCATGTGTTTCAAAACTGCTTTCAACCCATGTAATTTCTAGTTAGTTTAGTTTGAAACCTAAAAATAATTTAATTTACTGCTAAAGTGCCTCACATGTGTGCAATATAGACATTATGGGATTCTGAAAATTATCTTGATTAATTCATGTTCATCTAACTTTCTTTCTTGGGCTCTTTAAAAATTTCCTATGCAAACCGGATCAAATTAGTTCAGCCACATTTTTTTCTGTAAGTCTTCCAAAGAATGTGGTTTCATATTTGGACACAAAGTTGTAACTACACCATATGTTAATTACTAATCGTTATCGTTAAAAATACATCAACTCAACATAAGGATTGCAGGAAAAACTTGAAATAAGATTGCTTTCTCAACAGCATGTTTCATTGATGCATCCGATTTTTTGCTTTGCTAAACTTTATTTATGTGAAAGAGACAAGAAACTGCCCATTTCCTTTTTCGGCTGTTATGTGGCGTGAAGGAGAAATTTCAGATCTACTTTGACTTTTACCTTTCATGTAGCTAAGAAATTGGAGCTTTCTGTACTAAACTATACCTTTGTGGCTGCTTATATTGATGTCGTGAACAATTCCTAATACTTATTTAAATGCAGACGTTCAATGAATTTTAAGTACACTTGTCTGCCATGCGCTTCAATATCTTAAAATGGGATAAGCCTAGATATTCGATTTGCTTAAAAATGGTCACTACTCATGAACAAGATGCTGAATGTATTTTCAGACGAAATATTTATGATGCCATTAGTTTAGTATTTAGTACAACTAAATACTTGTTTAAATCATTGAGTCTTTCCTTTCTCCATTTTTATAAGGAGTATGATATAATGCCCATTTTCGAGAAATTACAATGGTTTACTTTTAACCAAAAAATATGATATCCAACTCTGAAATGTAAGAAAAACAGGAAAATATGATAGAATGAAGCTAGTATTCACCAAAATTTAAAAAAGGATTATAGCATGCATTACAACCTGTATTTGTAAGCTGTATGTAAATTACGATTTTATTGACAATGATCAAATTATGAAAAGATTGGGAACACTTGCTTCTTTAAATTCATACATTAGCATTTTTCTGGATGTCAGTATGCTAAGTATTGGCACACATGAATTTTTACGAGTTATAACGATATTTCATGGATGTATTACTTTTACCTTTGTTAGTGTAACAAATGTATGCACTTTTTGTGTTTACGTGTTCATATAAATGTCAATGATTACACGTGATTGTACCTAAATGGTTTTCAGCACACTGTGTTTGATCAGTTTCATATTTGATTGAAGGAATGTTGTCTCTTACTATCATATTATAATCGAGATAAAAATCAGAATACCGGAATTTGCGATAAACAAGTCCAATATTATTTGTTGATTTAGGTTCTATTAAGCCAAAATATTTGGCTTGCTGTTATCATTTAATCGTGTGAATACCTATCTACCATTGTTTAAATAACCGTTTTAATATATAGATTAAATATATAACTGCGTTTGTAATGCATTTGGCTTCTGACTTTTCATTCATAGTTTTCACATTTGCACGTTGTGGACTGTGGACAGCAAACATAGCAAATGAATGAATTCAAGTTTCAATTTTTTTTATCGATATAAATATTTACATACAATGCGTAAATGTAGGAGTTACATATGGCAAAGCACTGAACTGAAAATTTGAGACTTTTGTTAACGAGTTATCTGTTAAAGACTCACATTTTATAGAAAAGCTTCAAAACGCATATAACGATAAAAACTTGTTCCTTCACCGGTCCAATATAATTGATGCCTATTGATACAGTTTACATTTTCACAAACGAAACAAGGAATGCAATTTCTAGTCACTCATTTCTGTTTTGACTACCAGTATTGTATCACGCACCGGTATATAGTTGTACTTGTATCACCTTCCTTTGATTACGTTTTTGCATCAATGATGAGATAAATAGTTACCAAGAATTATAGCAAAAAAGAAAAGACATTTCCTTCAAGGTGAAGCAAATAGACTCACCACGAGCCAGATTGAAGATGAATCAAGAATTATTAAATGCTTACAGATAAACAAACCAATATAATATCTCGCATGACATTATGGCATATTACATACATATTGATTAAGTAGAGCAAAACTATCGTACTACAGAAAACAACTTTCAGATAATGATACTAGTTGGATAATTTAAATTCAGTCAGTTTAACTCACTTGCACAATCTAAATTTTATGTTCGTTCAAGCTGATGCTCCCTGTTGCTCAAAGGAATTATGACTGTGAGGTGTGCATAACACATAATCTGTCGCAGTTCTATGTTTTATTTAAGCTTCTCCTCTATTTCTTAAATGCGCGTAATCATGCGTATCATGATGATCAAGATGATATAAAAGTGTTCAGTATGTCAGTCGGTAGTCATACGAAAACTAATTGAAGTCATGCACTTTCGGGCAATATGTGTACATACATAATATGTACCTAATCTGTATTACGGATGTTGATAAGTGCAATGTGCTTGTATGTAGACATGTTATTACGTGCAAAAGAGAGGCACAAATCCCAATTATGTTGCTGTTGCGTTTGTTTGTCCGTCAACAAGCAAATTTCAAACATCTTTAATTTTGTTCACTTGCTATTTCTTAAAAGTGTAAGATAAGTTTAAATCATAAACTTTTAAAGGTGCAAATACTTTGTTTCATAAATACCATTATCTATGTTCTGGGAAGAGTACGGTGATATATCGGTTTCGGTTTACAACACAACGCAACATTTTGCTTTTGTTGCACCTGCTTTCAAGTCGCATTGTAACATAAATTGCAAAAATACAGCGGACAGTGTGAGTCTTTTGCTAGCCTTCATGTTTACTTGATTATGGCATCTTTACCATCAGATAAAAAATCTCTACTGTCACTGTGTTAACTCCTCTTTTATACTCATGTTCATGTTTATATTGTTGCCCCAAGAGCTACGGTTTTATCATTATCTTAGAATTGCGCAACTATTAGTGTCAATGTACTATTACTACGGCTTGGTGATAATAATGATGATAACTTTATTTGCATAAAAGGTTTAGCCGTCGGAAGATTACAAGTGTTCTTGCAAGAAAAATTGTCGTTGAAAATAAGAATGATAATGGAATTTTTCGCAGAAATCATTTGGCTTTGCAACATAACTTTGAGAGGTGTCAATGAGTACAAGTACTGCTCCTGAAAATTCAGGCTTATCTCGTTTTGTTTCTCACGTAGTCTTGTGAAAGATGCTATTTAAAACTGATTGATTAAATGGCGAATCGTGCCAAGAATTGCTGTTGTGGTTTGTAAAACACAAATTTCATTGACTGACGGACGAATCCGATGATCATGAAATTTAAATACAAAGTTTTCTTACAAGTTGTTAGCCAGATGCCACACTGTAAAATTTGTGGTACGGCACAGTAAAGGCGAATATAGACACAGGTGTATAATTGTTAGGATGTGTGGATAGGTTATTGCCATTGCGTACCGGGAGATTGATGAATATAAGTAAATTCGATGGATAATGGCCAATTATGAACAAGAATCTTGCAACATGTACTTGGATGAGACTTTTACATATGACAGTGCCACTACAAGAAACATTGTAGCACGTCAATAATTTTCGTAACAAAAGTTCACAAATTGTTTGAGCATCATCAGCTATATTGATTGACTATAAATCTCATATTTATAAGAGCTTAGCTGGTAATAAGATGTCATGCGAATAAGTTGCTTAAATGAATATGCATTTATATAAACCAACAATAATTATCATCAAACTCAGCCATCCAAACCAAGATCTTAATTTACGCGTCTTGAGACGTGTATGGAAGCACAGAGTTATCAATCAAGGTCTTTTCATCGAAAACACTATCACCTCCTCTTTTCATATAAAGTGTGCACAGACAAATGATGCATAAAGTAGCCGAATAAAATAGGGAGCAAAATACTCTTAAATTGATCGCCCATCGCGCGAACTATCGCTCACAACATAAAATTTAGCAAAATAATTTATCAAGCTTCGTAAAATGTTTTTACACTTCTTAAAGGTGAATATTAACACTAAAGATATACTGCATAGGTATTCTTTAAAGTACATTAGCGATCCTTTAGTGAACTCAGTACTGCCAGTGCCAATCAACAACATTCAACAATCAACAAGAAAGAACAAGGTCATGCGATTGTTAAAGATGTATGCAAATTGTAAATGAACATATACCATTCATTCATGTGGTGCAATGCACTCTGTGGGTACGACAAAATAGTCAGTCATCAAGAGAAGTAGCTCTGCCAGACGAGCTAACAAAAACCAGACCAAATTACGCTACAGTGCTTGCATGCAACTCATAGTTAGAACGATTTAGTATATTTAAATGGTAGTCACAAAAGTAATATAAGTTTCTTTTGAAATCATTATCATATTACGCAGTCGTACGCACTTATTTGATGGAATTCGCTGAAGCACATCATCTTTCATTTAGAAAAAAAACTTATTTGACGGTTGACTGTCACTGTCGCGTTGCAATTTGTCAAATGCGTGGGAGGATTAATAGTACCAAGTACCAACGGGAGCATCTCCATAAAACTCAACTTTTCATAAACTCTGCTAAATTGAAAAATTCTTTTGAATTTTTGCGAGTTTTGAGATTTAATGTACAAAATTGCGGCAAGACAGTTATGTTCACATTCAGCACACAAAATTTCATTATAACTGTGTCTCCAAACCAAACACAAAAAAATGCGAAATATTCTTTGAAACTTCGAAGAAAAAACATGTCGTTGCTTAATATTAATTTCATGATCATCGTAATCGACATTAATTTTGCCAATAGTCATTGCCGCAAGTTTTCATCCCTCTGGGTAAATTAAATTACCCCTTTTGTTGTTCAATTCACATTGTAAACCAATGAAGTCACCTTTTCGACGTGCAGGGAATTTATCACATGTAAATGTTTATTGAATTGCACTTTAATTATAAACATTATGAAATTGCATTTTGTTTTTCCTCTTTTCAAGCGAATTCGTACATCGTAAAAACATCACCCTTAAGTCTTTTTCTTCGTGTTCTTGTATTCCTTGTATAATTATTTCGCAGAGAATATAAGACTGTTACGTATCATTAAGTTTGAATACCCTTTTTACGATGCCAAAGGATAAAAATCCCTTGAACAAGGATGAAGGATGGTCTGATAAACTTTTATTTTTAATATAAAAACAGTTTGCACCTTATTACTTTTGTTTGATTTTTTTTAAATGCAATATTCATCGCCTTTTTTCATTGCCCATGGTTAGCTGCCCAGTCACATAAACTGCAACTTCCAAAGAAGTGCCATGATTTATTTATTATTTGACAGGTAAAGGACTGTTACATTATTATAAAATGTTTACACAAACTAGCTAACTTAATTTTTAAGTTAAATTACGTGACTTGTAGTTGTGATAAGGATAATGATGGCTCTGTGTCTTATGATGGTGAACAATATTTTATCAAGTTTGTGAGAATTATTTTGCAACAAGTTTGATATTTATAATTTGTCTGTTAGCTGCATATCATGATCAACGATGACACATATTTATTGCACATTTTGCTGAAAGTGCATGTTGGACACGGCCTACATGATAGTTTTAAAATTGATAAAATATTGTGTGAAAATTTGATACTTAAACAATTAAGGCTCCCTTTTACCTTTACATAAGCAAAAAAATTATTGCACGATTTAATTTTTATCTAGAAATATGTTTGGATTCATTATAACATCACGCAATAATTTTTTGAAATACTTGCTGACGATTTAATTTTTAAAACAAGCTATAATTGTATTTGATTGTATTGTAGTCCAGAATATGAATGTCACAAAATGACTCAAAAGACATGTCATTGACAATTTAAGTGGAGACATTCCATTTTTTTGTTGAATCAAATGAATGATTTGACCTTTGGAAATATTTTTATCGTTACATTGCGCATTGTTTACAAAAGGCGAAATTTGTTGTATCTGGTACTCTGGTTAGTGGTGGTACCAGACTGGTACTGCTATAAAGTCTAGCGCGTAAAACATACAAAGACGCAGTTAGAAAAAGTATAACTATTGAGTTTTGGAACAAAGGTTAATGAGCACAATATAAAAAATATTCGTTATAATGGAAATGTACTTATAATGGAAAATTCAAAACTTAATACAATAACACGGCGATGATAATGATGATGTAATCAAAAATTATGAATAATTGTATTTTGAAAGCATTGTTACTTTGTTGCTGTCAGTAGTCGGTGTTTCGCTGTCTGACTATTAGATTCTCTGGATTAACAAGTCATAGTCATCATAATCTACTAAAAAATACTTAGCATAGCATACAAAAAATTTACATTTGTATGTATATATTATGTTGTTGTACATACCAAGTACACAGACAATAACCTGTTGTTGTCACAAATCTCACCTCGTCACCTTCAAGTTAACCTTGACTTTGGTATGACTTTTTTGATAACTCGAAACAGCATATCACAGAAAATAATGAACTGTGTTGCAATATTATAGCCTACAATAAAAATACCCATCTTATAAAATAACGAGGGGTACATGCTATAAGCGGATTGTGTAAGCTTTGTTCTTTTACACAAATTTACTGGCATATAAAGCGCCTAATTATGCTGAAGTTGAGACGGCACGTTATCCAGCCAGTGCGAAAAACTACACTTTGTGCTTTTAGCGAAATAATATAACTTTGCATGTTATTGTAAGTTCGCAGTAGTATCTTGATTTTTACAGAGGGTTGTTCTCGTTGTAAATCAACAGGTAGTTTGAGCTGCCTAAATGTTATTTGCAGAATGCAAACATTTTACGTGCAATAAACTAACTAGATACCTCAGCAGCTTTATGTTTTGTACTTCATCACATCATCAGGATAGCAGCATTACAGAGTTCAACTCATTTCGATATCCAACTTGCGCTTTTCGTTCATTGAATTCTCATAGTTAGATTTTGAATTGCATTATGTGATTAGAATAATGTACAAACGTTACATAGTATAATAATGTTACTTATTTGCAATCTTTATAAATTATCTGGCTTAGAATAAAAGCTTTTGATTGCAGTAAGCATATTTGATTGGCAGGCTGTACTCTGTACTGCAGGATTTGTACTGAGAAACCTATGGTTTTGCATCCCTCACCTTGGAATGCCCTTTCTGAACTTGGAAGGGATCATTGATGTTGGCCAATGCATATTGAAAATGTACTTATATTTCGAGATATGGTTCCAATATCTTAAAGAGTTCTGCGAAACGAGATGTAGCAAGTGAAGGTGAACATGAATGAAAGAATGTTTAATGAATGTTTTAACCTGAAAGACAAATATTTTAAGTGATTCAGCTTGAATCAGGCGATTTGGCATACATTCAATTTACTTTACTTGTATATTTAAAAGCAGCATCTAATAGAATTTTAGAATATGTTAAGATTTTTGAATTCAAACAATGACATTTGTAAAATCTGGAGAACAGGTCTGTAATTTACAGCAAACTTAAGGCGAAGGCCATCAAGTTTTTTTTGAATGTCATTTAATGGAAAAATCAAAATAATTTGTGCGTAATGGAAAACTAATATACTTTTCGCACCGCACGTCTACATTGTGTTTCTTCGGTTTTATTTTTGCAAGTTTATACTGCATTACTGAGGCTGCATGAATGGTGTAGATCACATGCTGTGAAAGTATCATCCATTTTATGACTTGTTTTTTTAGAATTGAAGGCAACTATTGTGAAAACAGGTACTATGCGGAACAAAACCGGATTTTAAATTACTCAATCAGTTCGGATAGACGTCAAAATGTCTATTTTCGACATCAGACTTGTTTGTATAGTGTTAGAATTGCAGTACGCTATTTTTTGGATCCATGCGTTTAGCCACATTTTAAAGAACTTCTAATTAAAGCCATCCATGTGTTAATTTATGATTTTTTGCACGATGTCAAATTTGTAGTTGTCAGTTGTTTGTTTGTTCATTGATTAAAATACAAAACAAAGCTTCTTAATTCAATTCAATATCGATTCGATAAAAGTTTTCCAATTTTTGGTATTTATAATACTCGTCTGGGGCGAAATAAGACAAAATGTCATTATGTTAATTTGTTGTTACATAAATGAATTATAACACAATGAACTCATCCTCTAGAAATTTTCGATTATTAATTAGCTCCAAAAATACCCCCATGTTATGTTACTACTATTACATGTCATATCGTCATCTCTTAGCACTTTTTTTACTCTTGGTTGGGGTTGGGAGTTTATTTGTTCAATATATTTAGTAGGCAGCTTGATGCGGTTTTGAATGGGCAAGTGACGTAAATAGATCTCTGGTTAATAAAGTACATACACGTGTTTGCGGAATTGAAGTTCAGTGTCATTGATCACAAGTTATGGTTTAACGAGTCTCATCATCTGAACGAACATCAATTTCACTTTGCTCTACGTTGGCATAAATTTATTATGCAAAATTATCTTTGCATGCAAACATAAAAATATAACCAGCATAGCAAATTTGACTTTTACCCATGACACGATATTTGACACGCATGTAGCAGTGTGGTTTATTACAATCTAATCTTAATTTCTAAAGTTAGCCACGTACGGAGCTAAAAATTAAGCCGCACGGTTATCATTCGCGAAGTCATGACCGTTTCTGACTTTGAACATTTAGTTGTATTTTATTTTAAGAATTCAGACAACCATAATATAACATCAGGAATTACCACATTTTAGAAAATGACATTCGTTCACAAATTTCGCAAAAGTTTTTTAATAGTCAACTAGTAGCTAATTTAAAAATCCTAATGATAGGAATATTCTCTCGAAACTTGGGTTAACAAATCTTTAATTTAGTATTATAGGTATATGTATATATTAATTTTCATAATCATTGCATGCACAGCGTACAAAATATCGTAAAAAAAGTTGTAAATCTCCTATTCATACCACAATACACTGCATTCCACATTTATTACAAAGCTACACGGATACAAAGGTAGACACGTTTATTTTAAAATGGGCTGCATATTGAATCTTATTATTTCAATAACAAAGTGCGTTGTTCAAAAGTACTGTCCATTTCAGATTATCTATTCTCATTAAAAATCAAAACATGCGTTTGATATTGGGTGCCTTGTATATATTTCATTGCCAAAAAGTAAGTCAGTAAGACTTACTTTTATCATATTAACTTTTTTCATTTCATTAAGCATACATAAGTAGACCAGTGTAACCAGAAAAATTTACATGGGTATAAAAGAAAAATGTATTATGCATGTAACGTAGAATATTTCACGTTCGGGAGACGGAAGAGGAAGATTTTGCAATTCATAAAGGAAAAAAATTAATTTAAAAAGTAAACAATAAAAGTAAGGAAAATCTTCAGTAATAGTTTCAAATTAGTGTATATCCTTTTATTACATTAATTGTAAGTAGGTATGTGCTATTAAATCGTAGACGCATCACATAACGTTGAACAACGTATTATTCTCATTTCTTTTTCGTAGAAATGATTCCTTCGGCAATTAGGCAATAGGGGCACAACAATAGTCAGAAAATCATCTTACAGGAACATGTAACAAAGTAACAACAAAGGTTTGTAGTAATACTACCTAAAGTTCTTATTTGCTTTTAGACTAATCATAATCACGATTCATTATGATATGCTTGCTTGGCAGTGCGTATAATAGTAATGGAAGACGCATCCCAGAAAAAATATTATCTTTGTATTAAAAATGATCATCTATCTCTCTGTATCTATCTATGTATATGCAGTGCAGTACAAAACTTACAATGTCACAATTTACTTCAATGAAAATAATATAAATTAGGCAATTTTTAGTTTAGTGTGATACGATTTAAGTGAGAGTATCCACGTACAGCATGGGATGGGACTAGACAACAAGTGATGTTTAAGCATGTCAGGGCAGGGGAGCCCTGAAAAATGAACAGATATAAGAGCCCTGATAAAAGAGGAAGATTACCTTTGAAACTCTTCTTTTACAACAAACCACGCGCGCGTGTATAGTAGCAATGCCGCTTTTTATAGTATTGTCGAATTTAATTTTAAAAGAAAAATACTCACGTTTCTACTAGACTTGCCTTGAAATTCCCTAATTTCGTATTTTTTTCTAGCTCGTATTTTAGTCTGCTCGTGATAAACTAACAATTTTAGGGTTTCTTTTTGAGAGTATAAAAGTAAGCGCTAAAGCACGACAACGGATATATTCAACTTTTCTTTAAAGTATATATATTATTTAAAGAAATTAAGTACAATTTAAAATTAGTCGAACAAGGAATCTTTCTTGGTTTTTTTATTGACGTTAACAAGTTTAGGGTTTCGTTTTTTGAACATAGTACCGACCGAGGAGGTATGTAAACTGTTCTTTATAAAATATGAAGGATTCGCAAGAGTGAATATTCGTTATCAGGTCGAGTAAAAAATACTAAAAAGAGGATGGAAGTGGTGATACTGACAAATGTCTTTTCGACAATTAAATTTAAAACGTGTCCCTATAAAATGGTACCTTAATGGTTCAGAGTTAATGTTATAATGTAGTACACATCACAATTCTGCATTTTGCATGGTATTAAAAAAAAGTAGTAGTTGTAATTTTATTGTTCCTCTTGTGCTCATTCAGTTGAACATTTTTAATTTTTAAAGGACACATTTCAAAGCGGCTGGCTGCTACTGAGCGAGGACTAAGGACAAAATAAAATAGCGCACTTCGTTTATGTTAACAATGTTAAGTGTGTAAAATTAGTCTTAAGGCTTCCCACCCGATAATAAAAATGAATGTCAAAAGTAAAAAGTGAAGATTAGCACGTAGGACAGGCAGAACGAGGCAATAAAAATATGAATTATAGTTATATTCATGTATCCAGTCAATTAAATATCTCTGCTTAAGTGAAATCTCTTCTACAATGAATCTCCACAATCTATGATAAATCACACCATGTTTTGCAAAAAAAATCTAAATGGATTCATTCGAAATATTTTAATGTTGATTTGGAGTGATTCAGTAACTCATCCATATAATCTCATATCTCAACAGTATCTCCATCGGTTTTAAAGCTTGATATTGGACATACTAAGATCACGTACATATTCATTATTCATATTTTTATGCCACGGATGTGACATTTATTATGAACGGTATTTTTTTTGTTTTCAGTAACAGTGTGGACCACACACCATGTGGTACTAAAAGTTTATTGAATAGTTTGCTGTTAACTTTTTTCCGGTTGCATTTAGGAAATGTGTTAAAATCTTTGAAAATGTATTGCAGCTATGTATGCTGCATGCATCTTTCAAGTTTCAATTTCCTTGCATATTCTACAAGATCTCATAAAAATGTACAGTCATGTACTCTCTAATCTCCAATACAATACTTTTTGCGAACAAGGCCTTTTCACACTGCCATTTTTTCAATTGACACAAGAAATCGAGCGCACATTGACTCACTAGCAGGAAGAAAACAAAGTCAAATATTTGGATAATAATAGAATCATGAAGTGAAATACAAGGTTGTAAAATGAATAAATTTTGTGATTTAATTTTTATGAATGCGACCAGAGAGTTCAACCGTTTAAATTGTAATTGGAGATGTGCTACCAGAAGCTTTTTAGTCCAAATTAAATTCAAGCCTCTATTACTATGCTAATGAAATGAGCTCTGACCGCAGAGATTGTTATCCTAAGTACATAAATATACGTCTTTGATATTTCAACTCGTGGCTACCTCATTAGCTAGTCATTACTCTTATATTCCCTCCATTTAGCAAAATACGCGTATCGTCTTGCTTGAGAACATTTAGAACAATCGGGGACCAAATCCTTTATTTTAACGATTTTCAAATAATGATAAATTGTATGCACACCTGATTCTTCAATGCTTCCTTCCTGACATCACTGATGTTTATTATACAATAAGTAGTTTGTCTAGATTTTTAGTTGTATTGCATTAACAACTATTATGTTAAAGGAAGCTATAATGCATAAAAATGACATTTTAAATTGTAACACAAAAAGTCGTTTGTCAACTCTCTCCTTAAAGTTTATTCCTGAATACACAGTAGATGCTGTACCGAAGAATGAACAAGAAAATGTTCTTACATATTTTTATAAGGAATGTGCTTTCATTGTTGGATCAATGTACAATATATTATGCTTTTATATTGAAATATTTTCTGCATGTTCAAGTGCCTACATAATTTGCTAAAAGATGCTATCCATTTCCTTCCCGTCGCGCATATTTTCTTTATGGTCATCCAATCATTTTATCAAACAGCTCAATAATTTTCTAATTGATTTAATTCTAGATGACAACAAGTCGTACACTTTTTTATGCTTAAATTTATGGCAAATACAATCCAACATTTTACTTGATTTGAATTTTGAATGACGTTATATAGTCGTTCATGTCGTTATATTTTATAACAACTGCCAGGAAAGCTCATTTTTTGAGGACATTACCACTTATGACATGACATATCTTACCATAACAGTTATACGATCTCGTTAATGTTTCATAATATTTAAGTAATTAAAATATATAACGTGAACAAAGCACTTTTAAAACTTCAAAATATTTAAATATTTGGGGTATGTTATAACTTGAATTTCAAAGCATGTTTATGTCACGCGTAATGATTTAAGGAAACAAGTCCTTGTATACCTACCTACCCACGCTACGTACAACAACCTACCTAATATGTCATTTTCTGACAACAGCGCACTATTATACATAATATTTAGACACATTTAGTGACGAATGAATGGATGAACTTGCTTTGTCTGATAAATATAATTGATTGTAATTAGCATCTCTCATTCTATGTACTTTGCTCGTACTCACTCTTGAGCACACGAGATAGCAGCTAGTCATAAGGCTTTTATTCATGTCGTTTAAAGTAAATTAGGTGAAAAAGAGTAGTAGTTAATTAAAAATCAACATCACATTCGCCGTACATGTCCTTCGATCACATATAACAAGAACTAGCAACTATATAGCTTCCAAATTGATGAGTACTAATATTCTTGAAAGTAGTAATAAAAACAAGTTATAGTCATCCATTAAGCTAAAATACTAAAAAACGATTGGCGTTTTTGGTTTAGCATTTAAATGATGTGTTCGTTGAACCCAAGGTGCAGCTCGTCTAATCATTTCAACGCGTGCTCCATAATGCCTTGCAAACCGCGCTGCTTTCGCTCGACCTAAAATAACTGCCAAAACGAAACGATAATAGGGTGACTGACTACAATTATTAGATATGTATTACTTATTTTGATAATCAATATTATTAAATTAGTTGACATAATCAATACTTTTAGAATTTTGCTGAAAAGATCTAGTTTATGAACCTGTTGCTCCATTGCGTAATCTGCACTCGTTGTTCCGTTTTCGTGATTTGGTCATTTACCAATATAGTAATTTATAGGAATACTTGAGAAGTTTTTTTAGTCTTTTGTTTATAAATTTGTTTAGGAATTATTATCGTGACATATATATTTCATTGCATTAAACTCCCAAAAAATTAAAAGCTTTCCGGTTGATCTCATTAATTAGATTAGGGCAAAGTACATGTATCACACCTACGTATAATATGTCAGTCAGAATGACGTTTGATACTATTGGAGTCGTGCTAGTGATCTGAATATATCAGAATTGGTGTTATACAAAATAGCGTCACTTAAAGTCAATGATAAGCTCTTTATAGGAAAGAGGCTAAAAGCAAAGGAAGGGGATATAGCGTAGATAATATTTATTACTTTTTTGAAAACTTTCAATTCGACAATTTCAAATTTATCATAAATTGTAACCTTCACTTTTTTCGATCTGATATCTCTGTTAAATTTTTCAATTTTTTTTTTTGCTCGAAATTGAAACAGCAATCGAATCAAATAACTTTAAATCAATTGAAATACAAATCGTCTATTAATTTGACACAATCAGAATCTAGAAAATTCAAAATAAAAGATGTGAAGATTATAGTTAAATTATTTCTGGTAATTCGAAGCAAAACGATTTAATATTCAGTTTGGTTTATTTACTCGCTATATCACCATAATTATATTTGAGTGAATGCACAAAAGTTCTTTGTATATTTCTGATTTCCCTTTCTCACAATTCTACAAATTGATTCCAAATAGGCCTGAGAAAAAATCACAAAAATATTCATGCAAGTAAAACGAAAAAAATTGAATTTTTCACGCAAAAATAAGATCTTCAAATATACAAACGTATGAAATAATAGGGGCTTACTTTTTGTAACGGTAACAAACAAATTAAATCCATTAATTTAGCTGAAAAAATGTGGTTACTGTAATGCTTCATGCGCCACACATCGACAATTAATGACCACTTATATTCAACTTCAAATATTTTCTTCTCATGAGATTAAAAACGATATTTTGCTTTCAAAAAAACGATGAAAAATTTATATAAAAAAGAAAACATCAGCTTGGTACATACATACATACATTCAAGTAACTTGTTCAGCTATTATGCAGGCGATTATATTTTAGCGACATGTGTAACCATTATGTTACATTATCGCTATTATTATTACTAATCGTTTTAGTTACATCCAAATTGCTTCAGAACATGCTAAATTGCTACTAGTTTGAATTTTTCAAGATAAAGTTATTCGTTTAAATGTCAGCAAGTTTTGTTTGGATGATTCTACAATAATGACTGAATAAAACTCCAACATAACTTGAAAACGAAATTTTTGTTCGTTTTTTTGCTAAAAAAATAGGTATACCGCTATTCACTCTTAAATTGGTACACACTATCTTCAATCACTAAACAGATGAATCGTTTGTTAAATGGATTCTTGTAGCAAGTTCGTTTTTATACTCTCTCTTTCTACAAAGAGGGGGACGTGTTTGAATTTTCTTGATTTGTTAAATAAAAGTGATGAAAACATGTACTTCATCATGTAAGAAGCTTTATTTAATAGCTTAACAGTAAAAAATATATTCTTTTGAGGTTTTTGTACTTTTGGTTTTGGTCAGAAAAGTGCAAAGTAATTTTTCAAAGGGAAGATGACTCTATGGGGGCTTTTTAAACTCCCATTCACTTTAAACTGTTCAATTGCTCATTTTAGTAATATTCATGTATTTCATCATTTTAGCATCGATTTAACTGGACTTTAAACAGGGATGATGAGTCATAAGTATTTCGCAATGCAATTTTTCATATTACTATTTTGCATTGGAAATATTTGTACAGTTCAATCAGTTATTACAACGATACCAGTAAGAGAAATGACAGTTATGTTATGTCAATGAAAATTTAGAAGGGAAGCTTATTATATAATTAAGCAATGCTAAATAAAATTTTCGAATTGTTAGTTTACAAAACAGGGTTAACATTTTTCGCGACCTGTGCAACGTGTTACAATAAATATTTGAAATTACCTGTGTGTTATACCCAGTACCTATTTTAGTAGGTATTTACTTATCATGTGCGTTTCGTTTAGGCTGTTGTTTATATAGACAGAAATTTTAAGTCGCATCGCATTGGCAAAAAGCAAATAATTAGCCAATTAAAGTTAATTGGAAAATACAATAATAATCACTGGGCAAAAAACGCTTACTCTTGGTTTCTTATTATTACACATATCAAAATATAACTAAGCAGGAGTTTTTTTTCGTACGTAAAACTTCACAGAAACAGAATAATATGTGCGTATAGAAATAATAAGACTACATAAATTGGTTTTCCTCTTTCCTCATGACTCATAATGAAAGTAGTAGAGTTATAAAGCAAACAAAGCCTATTTAATAACCTGAAATTTGTTCTATTCCCAGTAATTACTTTTCTTTGAAAAAAAAACTCAAAAACACACTTCAATTGGCCAAGTGTTTGGAGGACACGTTGGGCTTATAATGAAAAATAATTTAACTTCAGGAAACACAAAAAAGGGACAGTTATTGCAAAAAATATATATAAAGTAATGACTTGTATTTTGTCACGCGTTCTTTTACATGGCATGAAAAAGTGAATGTTAACATATGTACGCACAATAAAAAAAAGTTTGGATTTCGAAACTAGTTTGGGAGGATAAAAAAATAAGTGTGTAATATAATTTATCTGTTTACGATTTAAGGAAAACTTAAATGATGATTTTTATGTTATTTTTACAGGAAATTTCACTTGTCGTGTACCGGGTTGTGAATTTTTGAGCAATATTTCCGAAAAGTGAATGATACATTGGACTTGTTGATGATTTGTGTACTTTTCGTGTGAATTGAAAGGTAAGTAGTTCAGAAAAAAACTATTAAGTAAACTACTTTCCATTTAAAATATTTTAGTTTTCATTTACACACTTGGTGCACACATACATGTATATGCGTGTATGCAAAAATGGACGATTTTATAAGAATATTTAGCTGTGAATATAATTTTGTGGATTGGAAATCAGATTTTTTATCCTCCAAAAAGGGCAAACGTACAACAGTGATGTAATTTAGAGTTTTCATAATGAAAGCTAATTTACTTTGTTTTTGTAAAAAATATGAAGTGCTCTGCGTTTCACTTTAATTTATAATGAAATAGTTATTATAGGCGGTTATTATTACATTATTATGCAACGAATCAAAACAAGCGAAAATAAAAAAAGTTACACACATCTATGCAAATATAGTGATAGAGAGACTAATGAATTGCAAACGTGTTAGAAATATTTTGGTTTAGATCCACTCAAAGATTACTGATTTCTTTAGCCACATATTTGTGTAGAAGTAAAATAACTGGTGTGAGTGTTCAGGTCAGAACATTTGGCCGAGTGTCATGTGATAACAGTCTTTATTCAAAAACAAAGGAAATCTTCCTGCACATATGGCTATATATGTGAGAGTGAAAGTTTTCTAACCTTAACCATACATTCGTTCAAAAAACAATGATAATGATAGCTCTGCAGAACTCTTTCATTGCCTATCGAGGTATGTGTCATGATTGCCAATTTCCAATCAATGATCTGTAAAACTATTAATATATACACATGAGTCCAATGATCCATTCAAAAAAAGCATTTAATGGTTTGTAGAGAAATCAACAAGTGATAAATTGAGCTGCAAAGCATACATACTATTTGCATAAATGTTCATGATTGCTCGTTAAGTGAATACTAAAAATGGCGAGAAACAAGAACCATCAGCTTAACTGTTTATCATAATTTCTGGTTACCTGCTGTACTAGTATAATTTAATGACAATCCGATTTGATGATTTGTCGATTGGCAGTAAAAAGGGCATATGTACAAGTACAAATTACATACTTGATTCCATTTTATGGTGCATGCAAATATAATATCATGATGGATCTTTAATTTGTAGCTGTTAGAGTCGCAAAAAATGGTTTGTTTATTAAATGCCCAAAATCCAATCTATCGAAAAATCATGTAGTTCCTTCTGTAATTTTTTGATGTTTATTTACATAATATTAAACTAAAAACATTTTTTGCATGTGTAAAAATGATATTATATCGTTTTCGTTTGTAATAACTAACATGTAATTATGATTAGGGAAAATTTTCCTTTGATACACTTACTGAGCAGAACGCAATGCAAGTAGCCTTTTTATGATATCTACTGTTTATGCAAAGCATTCATCTTTGATGTTGAAGAATCGTTTAATATCAGCAATAAAATATTTTATTGCTACAATTATAGCCATCGTTAGTAAGATGAGCATTAAATTTTTGACAAAAAAGGTGTACAAAAAAGTAGAAAATAGCGAGAAGAACAAAATAAATACTTAGCTGAAAGAACCCGAAACACATTTAAAAAACAACAGGAAACCCAAATCTGAAAATTAATCTAATACAGCATCTATAATTTTCCAAATTTCATCTTCATGGCAACATGAAAATTATAGATGACGAAAATGTCAAGTCACCATGGTAACGGGCAGGCATAGTCACTGATTATTCTCATGAAGTATAAATTATACATTACTATAGATAGTTCTACAGCTGCAGCAATCAGGCTGATTTCCGTTTGCTTACTTTTTATCTAAAATACTGGGTAAAGGTAATTTTAGCAAGTTAGATACACTGCGCGTATTTTCTATCTTGTAATTTGTAACCCCGCTCTTTTGTGTGTTGTGAGCGTTAAGCTGTTATTATCGTAGTGTATCGTTTTATTGCGTTGTGTAAAATGTAGGCCCACATTACACACAAACATAACATATTATCTGAGTGATAAAATAAGGGTCTATCCGAGTTCGAATGAACATTAAAAGTAAAACAAAAATAAGCAAGAGAAGAATAGTCGAAGGAACCCCACTTACTTTGATTACTCTTAAAAGTAGAGCACATGGTCTATTCATAAAAAGTGTAAATTACAGATACGTGAAGATAACTTTTTTTATATCTTGAACTAGTTTGTATACATTACCATCTTACCATTATCGTTTCCTGTGATTTTTGGTGTATAAAATGAATCTCATGCTGTTGCTGCATTCATGCTTTTGCAAATTCGGATGGTTGATCACGGGGTGTATACGAACGAATTGAATTCGTGTGAACTTAAGTCAATGAATGACTAATGCAAAATAATGTCTGTCTGCTAGACAGTGTGCCACCAATTTTTTAGTTTTGTTATGACTATTTATTGAAAGTTTTTAGTTTTGCATATATGCTATATATCGAGTATTTCCCTGTAGTTGAAAGTAGTGCGCAAAATATAAGTCGAAGGGTTCACATTCACTTACCTTTCTTTCTGTTGAATTTAAGCTTAATATTTGGAATTTTGACCGATATTGATGTAGGTATGTGTAATATTTATCATCATTTCATTATATTGCATATTATGTTAATCAGCTTTGTTACTATCATTAAAAATTACCAGATTTGTATTCCACCAGACAAGTTACCATAAATCAGCAACAACTTTGCGTTTCACTGACACCTGTCACCAACTCAAATGTGATCTTTCTCTTTATATACACATTTTACTATTACAGAATAATTATCCTAATAGTAATTAGGTGTAAATTAGATCAAATAGGCAATTTGACGCTTAACATTTTGTGCACATCTTTATCTCAATCAATGTGCATCACATATTGAGCAGTTCACATGTTTAAGAGGCTGTTATAATCATTAGACATACAAACAAGTACAAGGCAATAAATTTTATGCAGGTATTAGGTCGCTTGAGAATTCCATCGATGTAAACAGTGTACAAAGATAAAAGTTTAGAAAGATACAAACACTAGGTTAAAATAACATTAGCATTACAAATACGTCAATTATGGTTCTATTATCTTGTAAAAATATGCATAAATTTATTGTTTGTTTGTACACATCAAATACATTGCAATTGAATGCATATTTTTACCAAATTGTCGTATAATTTGTCATATAACAATTTTAGACATAAGTTACATTAAAGAGACAAGTAATTGTCTTAACTATTTGTGTCCACAAGAACTATTGATGACATCAGCAGTTTAGCTAATATAAGCAATTTTGTGTTGGGTACAGAATAATTATTAGAAACTGACGTAAACTAAAAATCTTTCAATTTAACCTGTAAAAATGACTTTCGTCAGCAGAATAGCTAGTTCAAGGCTTAACATAACACTTTTGATAAGAAAACGATGGTACAAAATCAATTTAACCGATAATTACATAGATGCGCATTTCATCCAAGCTAAATATTATGGGAAATGTAAATAAAAACATTCAAACTCACGATGAAGAAAGAGTAGCAACAGAAAAGCATAAATTATGTATGAAGTGGATGGTGAGAGAAATAAATGGGTAAAAATTTATGAACTTTAGACTAGCCACATGCCATGTCTGTCTTCAGCTTCATTATCCAACTCCAAACACCACTCAGCGATTCAGCATTTCTTTTGCATGCAATTTTAGACATGTTATGGAATTATTGCAGAGCAATGTCTTGATTTACAGTCGACCCTTTAGGCTCTGCTTTTCGTGATAGATAATTGTTTCAGTCTTTTAACCAGCATGGCATCACTAATCGACAAGTCATGTTCAGAAAATGAGCAGGTTCAATTTACAGTTGCAAAAAAGAAATATAAATTGTTCCTATTCTATTTCGGACTGGAATCAACATTGGCATTACCTAACAAGAAAACTTTTAGTTTATACGCACCTCCTTAAAACTTGACGATTTCTTTCCTCGATTGATCTAAACCTGTGATTTTGGGTGTGGTATTATTGTGACGTATTTTTTTGGTATTAAAATAGCGATGATGATCTTTATTTGTACGCTCATCTGCCGCCCACGACCAGAAAATTGAAAATAACGCACACGTCATTGTTGAAAAGTTGGTTTGATTTCTAACTGTTTATGTGTAAAAAGAACACAGCATGCTTTCCAATATTCGAAACCTTGTTGATGATATGATTATGTAGAAATCTTTGTGTGCGTGCCTACACCTTCACCACTACTAATTATGCGGTGACTCTGGGAGTTACATTTGTATACAAAAATCAACCTTAGAGTTCAATAAGGATTTATATTCAACATGGTCAAGGTGGTGCACTGCACTGCAATTGTAATGTAGTCAAAAAAAGTAAATCATTGACTGTTGTGGTATTGGTATCATCATCACTATTAACCAGACAGACACTATAACTACACCTTTTCAAAGCACAAATTATACTTTCTTCTGCCCACATTACTGAGATGTTGTATGTGGTGGCATCACACATTCTCGTTTTGACTTTCTATACATTTCTTCCTGATTGCATTAAATGTAACAGTATCTTCATTGACCGCCTTGTCATCCCACATCAAAATGAAAACAATTATTATACTTATAGGTAACATTCAATTTTATATATTATACCTATGTCTTTATAAAGATCATTAAACGTGTATGAGCATAAATAATTGCCTAGACTTGGCTTGACTTGCACGCGAAAATGAGACTTGTCTTGTTGATCTTTGATCATGAAGTTTAAATGTATGACAAAATTCACGTCAGTCAAAATGCAAGTTATATTTATGCCTTGCTTCGACTTTTCATAAAATAAAATCTTGCTATCAATATGCATAGAAAAAATGCACTCAAATATGAATAAACTAGGTTCTTGTTGCAAGAGTCCCAAAAATTGAATGAATAATTTTCAGCAGTTAATAATTTTATTAACAGGATTCATGTTTGTATTTCATGCAGCGTCATATGCAGAGGTGCAGGTGGCATACAATCTCCTAAAGCCTGAATCATAATCCAATCCAGGATTTTGATTACAAAAATAGATAATGACACCAATAAAATATATTCACACCCTTCATAAAATGCCCAAAAATTAAAAATGCATACATTATTTTTGGTTAAAAACTGTCTCCGACATTTTATCAGTCAAAATAAAATAAAAATTTCAAGGAGGTACACTTTTATTGAAATAAGGCAAAAAATGTAAAGTATTCCATATCATCGAATGATATATTACTCTTCCCGAAAGAAAGAATATGCAACGTAAAAAGAAAGATGCAGAAAAGATTAACGGATAGTTTGTGGGTGGCGGCACTACAAGAATACATTTGTAGTGTAATGTTATATTTGCTTTTTGAAGCGCTGAATTTGTTGCAGAGGATTAGCATTCGTGTGTAGGCTGTTTGTATTGTGCAAAGTGCCAACTTTACTCTCAGATAAAGAATGAAGGATTATAATAGTAAATCCCACTAAATTATAAATGCATCAATCGATAATTTTTAACATCTCGGTCTTGTGCCAACACGAAAAATCGTAAACTTTTTCTTTAAAGAAGAAACTAGGCTTTGTAATTTCTGTGATCTGATTCCGCACATGCTATATTTCTGTTTTAAAATGTGTGGTGGTGGTATTTTTGGCTTTCATGAGAAGAATATTTATGGAATTTTGGGCAGTGCCTGGTGTCTACTTACAAAGACTTATTTGGTCATTATGGTACACTGCCAAAATACATAGTGTACTTTTTGTGCCTACTTTGTAGCTGGTCCCCTTAAAAAACGTACTTACGATCTTTTTACAACTTTATTTTTTTGTCAATTTCAAACATGCATACATGTATGTACAAATAATGTAAATCAATCATTGGAATTTCACCTTGATTCTTACTAATCGCAGAGAGATTCCTATGGCATGTTTTGCATGCTAGGCCAACTTTATAAGGAATATATACCTATTTGTAAACATTGAATAGATGCATGATGACGGGAACACAAAGATGCGCAATTCTACCTTTCAACTAATAGTACATTTTCACTACGAAGGATTATTTTATGCACTTCAGGGAACTTTTAGTGTCGTGAGGAATACGAGTTTTTTAGATTTTACCGTAATTCAACTCACGAAGGATTTTTACTGCTTGCGCGCTTTGTAATTGATTACAAATATGAATTCAAAAAGGGTAGGCTCGCTTGCATACTTCATAGATTAAACGACAGCAAATACCGACTGACTATAAAATCGTGTTGTTAATAGCCATAAAATTTACAAAGAATTTTATCGTTCCAGGTTCAAAAAAAATTCTGCTACTTTGCCTATTATACATTACTACATTACTATTTGAACAAAAACATCAAAATTTAAAAGCAATGTAGGTAGGTATGTTTAAATTTTTTAAAGATAGTATCAGTATCACACTTTTAGGCTTGCGCATGAACACTTAAACTATAAAATGCAAGTACCACAACAGCGAGGGTTAGTATTATTCCATGTTTGTTTACAGCGTATTTAGCTTGTATTTTTTGAAAAAATTACTAATAATACAAGATGTTTTTTCAAACAAGACGTACCACGTACTGACTCCCATGGAGTAAGTTTAAGAAAAATATTGACCGCACCTCTGTGCATCATTATCACACGCTTTAATCATCAACAAATTTTTGCGTGCATTCTACGTTTTGAATGTCAAAGAAAAACTTGGGCTTAGTAAGGTTAAACTTGTCCATATCCTGCATAGGCGCTTGGTGGACACGGACACTGCTGAGTTTTTGAGCAGCATATTCTGCGCTTCACTGAAAATTCATTAGGGCGAGCAAACCAGTTTATGGGCTCGTGAAAAATTATTCACAGTCATTGCGGCTACCACTCTGCACGAACAATAAATTGTTAACTCAACATACGGGTTGCGTCATCATAGATCCTATAATAAATGTCGATATTCACGAAATGTATATGAGAATGCCAATGCAAATTTAATTTATTGGAATCACGACAATGACATTGAGCAAGGTAAAGGTAGGACGGTTGGGACATCAAAAACCGCTTGCTTGAAATTGTCCTGAATCCTTACAAATTTCATTCATGTACGTTATTGTGACAAGGATCACATATGTAATGAAAACTTTCCTTTGGTATATATATTTTTTCATTTGTACACTTCATACCGAGTTTACTTCTAAGTTTAGTTCAATGGTCTATCAGCCTCAATTTCTTGAAAGATAAATGCCAGACACTTCCTTGTAAAAGGAAAGGAAAGTAATATTTATTTGGTAGCGCTGAAAAATATTGAATGATTTTTGCTGTATTTTCTGTCAGAATAAATCCAAAACACCATCATAATATGCATGTCCAGAGTATTAGTTTAGTAGTATATGTGGTGCCAGCCGCTATGACGTATCCTATTCTTTTTCACGAATATGACATTTATTGTGTGTAGCAATACATCAGCTTAAGCAACTTTGTTCAATGTAACTAAGATTTTAGCATTACCTCATTGTTGCAAGTTGCAACGACTAATTTATTGGATTGGTCTGAAACTGAACAGTCTGAAGCTTCGTAGTACATTCTGTTCAATACTTGATAGTTTGCCTCTTCGTGCTGTGAAATGTGACATTAGGACGTAATATTGTTCTGTCACGAAATTTGTCATGATTTTTGTACTTTTTTGTGCACAAGCATTAGGTACTTCATAAAATCCAATGGTGAATGGAAAAAATGAACGAAGTGAAGTGCTACTGAATAGTACTGAAGTGCTTGAATTATCTAAGTTTTACCACGATACTTGTACCTATTCAATACTAGATCATTTTGCTTGTTCTTGCGTCATGGGCGTTCCAAGTTCCAGCCCAGTATTAGAAGTAGGCGCACATTATTTAGATTATTTAGAAGTCATGAACATGGACACTCCTAGAAGCATCATTATTTTGGTAAAAGTATGGAGAATGGACATTTTAGGGCATTAAAAGATGACCCGTAGTACATTCATAAAAAGATGATTAATGGCTGCACTCTGCTATATAAGCAAAACCCAGACATTCCATCGTTATGAATCATGATGTAAATACAAAATCCACTGTGTGAAAAGCATGCACTGATTGATTAAAAGTGTACACAAAGAGCTTCCAACATACAGATTTGCAGTAAATGGCAAATCAATCATTTGTTCTGTCGCGTCACTTCAAGTCTATTATGTATGATAACTATTGAATCATTGAGAAAGTTTCAATACAATATTTCTTCAATTTACATATAAACGTGATGTATAAGTCTATTAGTGCCATCAATGTAAAAACTATCCGTACAATAATTGCTAATCACCGATTGCCGTCAGAAAATAGAAAATTACACGAGTAAATACCCTAGCCTAATCAGGGGAAAGGTTAAATGAATTTATGTTTTCATATCTTGGAATTGACAATTCAGCAAACCTGTTCATAAAAACTAATCTTAAGAGTATGTCGTTTATTAATAAATTTATCACATCAACAAATATTGTACCTACTTATAATAAATTCGCGATTTACGACATGGCATGTTTACTATTTTTTCTATTTTAATTACGAATTATGCGCTAAGCACTTTCTCAAACTTAGTCCTTTGTCTGTCATTGAGTGTTTACGATTTATGATAGTCAGTTATTACCAAATATTATAATAATAGTCTCTTTGTACGATCAATATTATTCATCATATCTATTCTAACTGATGATGTACCATTTTTTTCTTATAGGTTAAAAGGAGTCGAAATAATTCCCTTTTACTTGCGGTAGTTACGTGACACCAAGCAGCTTTCCGGCCCATAAGAAAATTGTTCGAAAAGAAGTCAAGGTTTTTGGTGGTCTCCAGTATAGTTGAGTTTGTGGTAAGTTGTGCCCATATATTTTCTTTTATGTATACTATCCTGGTCAAGATTATTTTGATTGCCCTTTAAATGAACTTTCCTTGTCTTCCCGCATTACATTACATGCATACTTGTTAAAGTGGGATTATACCACAAATCAACATGTAGTCAATATCATAATACATACTTAATCATTATTGAAGATGTGCAAATATTTTTCTGCCTTACTAAACTGAAGACAGTGATAGTTATCATTATCATCACGAATTCAGAAAAAATGTTCAAGTATTAAAGGCATTTTTATCATGAGTCACAATCATGATTGATTTTTCTTGGATGGGAGATGGAAGTGTAGACATACTATTTCGTAGGTAGCCTGAAGGTCAAAAGTACATTGTGGCTATTAAATATTATATACGCACTCGTGACCATAAAATAAGATTAACTGCCACTAATCGGTATAAATAAGTAGCATTGGCAAGCTGCTCTTTTCTGATTGAACAGAACAATGATGCGATTTTTAAAAGAAAATGCTGGTGCGGAAAATTTACTCCAAATTTTATACTTTTCTTCTTTGCTAAGAAAATTGCTAGTTTGATGACATGCAAAATATAAAAAATGTGCCTTGAACACATTGCTTTATTATTTTAAGCATTGTATGTGGTTGGTATATTGGATGAAATTGTTGACAGATAACACATTTCATTGTCTCAGACCGACGGAAAACGTCATCACAATAGTCGTTCTCTCATAAATTTGATTTTCTTAATATTGAATCAAAGGACTTATATAATATGTTACACACTACAATTGTTTTACGTGGTCGTAAATTCATCAGACTTATTTAAGTGCAAAAATAGTTTGTACCTAATAAAATGCTGTACTGGTAAACATCACTCATTCTTTATCAATAATATGAGTAGGTGAATGTATAGACTATTAAAAGTTTTAGATACAGATCTAACCATCATCATTCACTATTGGGTTATAAGTTCATTATTGAACCGGCTACTGCCAAAAACGATTTACTACCTGTAAAATATTTAATAGGTAAACATATCCACAGGGTAGCTGGCTAGGCCATAAATTCGACCAGCTTGATGGTCTAGTCCATATTTCATTGATGGGGTTTATTAGTATTTACGTAATGCCTACTTATTACTCAGTTGTTTTTAATAGTGATAAAGATGAGGAAAGATAAATAGTTATCACAAATTTGATCCCATCTTCATTTGTCTTCTTAACACCTCATTGGATAGTGAGTAGGCGTATACTTGCATCATATCACGATAATGGAATATACAATTTTTAGTAGTATCAACTTTGTTTGTGGTCGGGAATAAGTTAAAATAATAACTTTTATAACTAGTTCTAAGTTTTTTTGTATCTTTACTTTTATGGACAATGCTAATAGTGCAGCCATTTTGTAAGTCGAATAGAAGATTAAGGTATTTAGGAAAAGCTGTTTGGAAATGGAAAAATAACAAACAATTCCTATAATGCGTAAATAAGCTTTTTTTATGTTTGGCAATAATATCCGAATGGTATAATGTATATAGTATACATGGCAAGAAAAATGAAACTATCGTCATTAATTGACCATCCTAATCAAATCAAATCACACTTTGTATCCCATGCCCCCAGTACCCCACCCCGTGTGTGGTTACACAACCACCTATTTATCCGTATTTTCATTGGTTGGGATGATATTTATCATATTTAACCTTCCCCATGTTTTATTTAAATTCAATTATATAATTAAAGCAAAAATAATCAATACCATTAGTTCGATCAGTTCAACTCAAATTAGAGATGACACCGTGCACTGTAGTTGCTTCATTTAGAGAATCTGAAGATTAAACACAGGAGACGCTTGTCGCGATAAAATCTGACTGTTTAAACCTCATTTAAATATTTGTTCATGTTTTCTGTTGACGCTGACCCATGAATACTTTTACTATATTTACAGTTATACATTTATGCTTAATGTGGAAGATCCACAGCAGCAAAGGTCATTCAAGTCACGATGATAATATCTATTAAGACACGTAACGTCCCAACTTGAGATACGAGTTTTAAGTAAAAATCCGTATCTTTTTTAGAAAAACAAGTTGTTTTGAACCAAGACTGTATAATATACCAAATACCTACTTTATTATTTTGGCATAGCACAAGCATTCTTTGAGCACGTGTGTGTCTCGTGAATGTCAATTTTTTTTGTAAAATGAAAATGTAAATAAGAATTCTTTATTTATGAGTTGCATAAAGATAAAATATTTCCTCAAAGACTATACATACTGTGTACAATAACATTGATCATAACATTTTCTATTATAAATCATCTATAGGTAGTATAGATGATATCATGTTCATTTTATACTTGATTTATACAACAACTGCATACAATAGAGAGGGATTGAAATTAAAACCGGATGCGGATTACACCTTACGCACTAGCGAGAGTAACAAGAATCTTACCACTTTATTATCATACTATCTCACGTAATTTTGTAGTAAAATATGATGTGGCATATTAATTAAAAGCTCATAACAAGAGTGGCCGTGTTATGCAGCAAAATGGTTTACCTAACACGCGTACTAAATGTTCACACCGATGTGAAGTGAAGAACATGTTACATAGCTCAAAGGCACAAAAGAAGAGACCTCTTTGTATTTCTTAGGTAAAAAGCAGGTATTATCTCAATATCATAAAAAAATATGTAATACATTCATAATAATATCATTAACAATTTTTCTCGCATTTTGTTCACGCACATTCAATGCAATCATTTTATCAGCAGCTTGATCAACAACACCCTCCTCCTGGTAGACCTCCTCTGCGCATCCTAAAATATTGTGAAGGTGCATCTACACATGACATGGGACTAATTGTCATCTTTCCTTATCAGCATGTATCAAATATCAAGTTTATTCCATCTTGCTTGCATGCAGCATTTGTGTAGAGTTTTAGAAATAATGAACGAACGAAAAAAATCTTGTACTGAAAATTAACCCTACAACAGAATCCACTGACCTTCTTGATGACTACGATGTAGTGTGTGAGTGTGTCTAACCTTTTTATGACAAAATTCATTAACCCTGATCAAAACCTTCAACAACAAAGGAAACATATTATCAGAGATCCTAACTAAGCTGCACATATACACCAGCTTGTAGAGTTTTTTATGAACGATTGGTAAAGGTATAATGTATGTGTGTGCAATATTTGGATAATGACGATAGTAGATGAGATGATAATGTCCATTAAAGTGTGAATGTCAAAAGGCCAATCAAGGAATGAACAGGATACGTAAATAGTAAAAGAATTCTGAGGGATCATGCTAGCGTATAGTTTTGCGTAACAATCGTAATCGTAACAGGCAGAGAGATTTATAGTTTTCTTTTCGTCACCTTCATTTGTCAACAAGGGAAGTTCATTCTTTGGGGCAGCTAATTAATTGTAAATAAATAGTATCTATACAGAACCAGTGGAGTGGAGGGAGGGACAAAGAGTAGAGCTTCCTTCTTATGTTTTGTACAGATAAAGAAACTGAATGAACTTTGATTGAATGAATGGTTAGTTGTTTGATGCTGGTTCCTATTGACACGATACTACTTTGTTTCTTTCATCTTTTCAAGCATGAGAATAAGTTGAATATTTTACAAGATTTTTGGACACTTTTTGAAGCATAAATTGAATCGTTTTATGTAGATCCTCCTGTATTTTATATATTAATCAGGCAAAATGATAGTGCTGAGTGCAGATGTGTCCTTAAATAAAATACTTAACATTTTTCATTTATATGTTTAGCAGATTTGTATTTTAGGAGTGTACATGAACTGAAAAGCCTCATATCACAAGGTACTATTACGAAGAACATTTAATATATCTAGCCTTATTCCAAGGACCTACTTGTGTTCATAAGTATTCGTATGAAACTCTTTCTCTAAACATTGTTTTACATCTTATATACCATCTTCGTGGAAAAGATTTGTGAAGAATCGTACTGCCTTGCATTGAAGAAGTTATCATTGCAACTTTCATGATAATCACTTAAGAACGGCAATGAATGACGTGCAGGCGACAGAAAGATTTTTATTAAGCCAGTGCTCATTTTTAATGTATTACATTCTAAATTAGAATTTAAGTTTACATTTTGATTTAATACAAAATCAAAAATAACATCTGAATGAATTGTTATAAAAGAGGATTAAACTGTGTCACTGCAATGTGGAATATTGCATTTTTGATCGTAACAGGTTGTTTTTCGTGGAATTGATCTCATCAGATCAAATACTGTACCGTCGCGGACGGGCGCGTCTCTTCCTCTTTTCACCTTGAAAAATGTGGCTTACATTTTTTAACTTCCTTCTTTTTATCTTGTCACTTTTGTATGACTGGCAATATTGAACCACCAGACGACAAGTAGTTGACAAAATATTAAATTTCAATTTGGTCAATCTATCAATAAAATAGAATATGTATCCGGTCTTACGAAGGTTTTGTCCATAGAAAGGATCTGCAAATATGGCGATGACAGCTGCATGATATCATTTAGCGTAGAGTTCAAATACAGGATGAATTTTAATGTAGGATAATATTTCATCGTAAAATCTAGGCATGAAATAGTGAAAGTATAATTCCAACTTTTATGCCATTTGAAAGCTGAAGAATTGAAGTTTTTCATGAATGAATTTTTTTAAATCGAAAATGCCAACCAC